>JANJEY010000004.1:53930230-53947761 GCA_024703695.1 Erythroxylum cataractarum | reverse complement strand
ATTATGAAATTTATTATAATTAATTATTTTCTTCTTATCATTAATAAATAAGAAATTTATTATTATGAAATTTAATTTAGTTTCTATTATTAAATTAAATATTAATAAATAATTAATAATTTATTATAATAAAATTATAATAATTAATTTAATTTCTATTATTATTATAAAATTTATTATTAATAAATAAGAAAATTTTTAATAATTTAAATATTAAAAAAAATCAGCAAATGGCCATTAAATGACCATTTGCTCAAATAATGCAAATGGCAATGGCCATTTGCTAGCCTGGCTCGCCCACGCGAGAATAGCCATTAGATGGCCATAGCTCGCCCACGCGAGAATGGCTTGGAAAAGTGGCCTGTGGGTAGGACCCACAGGCTTGTCTCCTCGTCAGATGGATGAACATTTTGGTTATAAAACGAAGAGAATCTGCTCTCAAGAATTTTGGGTCGTCGTTTGGGATGCCGACGACTATTAAAGTTTCCTAATTTTATATACTGTAAACTCCTCCGATTGGACAATTCCGTTCGTATGAACTGCTGCTATTTACAAAGAAACTACTCTGCTATTTACAAAGAATTAAAGTCTAAAGACTTGGAATATCATAGACACACGCAACTATTAATATCTATAGCGACACTTATTTAAACACAAATTAAATAAAAATTAATAAATAAAGAGGCGCATGACATCCATTATCAGAGTCATAAGCCATTATTGTTCTAATAATGCTACACAAAACACTACCCCATTTTCTTATCTTAAAAATGATGATGCCTTGTGTCAAATAATATTTTAAAAATTAGTCCAAAAGGTTCAAGATTTAAAATATTTAATCAGTTTTAAATTTTTGTAAAATCATCTAAAAATTAAATAAATTTTAAAAATTAAAATATGATTGAAAGAGAACATTTTTATTAATAGAATAATTAAAATTTTAATAAAAATTATTAAATAAAGAATAATTAATTTATTAATTTACATGATGAGTAAAGTCATAAGTCACATATTTAGTACATAAAGTTTTCCACTTTGTAGGAAATTGAGGAGGGTTATAATATATATAGCCTTCCTTTTGTAGTTTTACAAAGATGTTGTTTATGTGAATTGAACCTATGATCATAAGGTCACAAAGGAATAACTGTATCAGTTTTTCGTAAAAAAAATCTTTATAATTATCTTATTTTATCACGAGGAAAGAGTAATTCATTTAAGATTATGTTTAACGAGCCCACTAGGAGTGGTTGAATTGTTGGATTGGAGAACATGAGGTCAAAAAGTTTAGTGTTCGAATCTCTCTATTTATATTCTCTCAATCGAGCTTATCGTATAAAACTTATCTAATGCGGAGTACCTAATTAGCGTGATTTGTAGACTATTGTGTCAATTCGAAAATTTACTCAATACGCATTCAAAGAATAGCCATTATAAATTCTTCCGTTTAAATAAATAAATAAATAAATAAATGTTTAACGTTAAAAAGAATCTTCACAATATATATCTTAAATAATTTTCTTAATTGTTATACGAACACAAACAAATATTAAAATTTCTTCTCACAGCTTAATTATTCTTTTATATATATATATCTCTAAGAAAAACGTAATATTCAGTGGAGACACAAACTAATCCCTATGATGACTAGTTTCTAGACATGTTTTGCTAACCGAAGACTGGTCTTTGACCAGCTAGATATTCTAACCGGGTTCAGTTAGTCGATTCTTTAACCTGGCACGAAGTCACCTTTTTATAACTTCTGAAATAATTCGTGAAAGAGATCAGATTTTTTTTTGTCTAATTTTATAGTGTTTTATTTTATTCTATGGATCTCAATCATTCATTTATACAGATTTTACATAAATACACGTAATATCTGCATAAATAAATAACTGAAATTTATAAAATATAATAATAAATCATAAAATTTGGACAAAAAATATTGTATCTCGACCCAAAGTTAACAAGGTAGAACCGCAGGTCTTACTTGACTAGTCAAATCTAGTGTCAGGCTCGGGCTTAGGTTTCGGCTGTAAGGGAAGAGGTCTCCTAAAATCTTTCTATAATCGATTTCGTGTTTCTTTATCCTTTAATCTTCCTGCTAAACTAACAATTTTTATTATACATGCTATTCGGCTAAATTAAGAAGCAAAGCTATCAATTTTTATTGATCAATTGTAGGCACAACAATAACAATAATTTAATAAAAATCTTACTAATTAATATAGAAGAGATCTAATTGCACGTAGTCTTAATTAGTTAAAAGACTATTTCAAAAAATTATGGGCATGTTTATTAGCCATAAGTACTTGTTATACACGGCAATACAATATCAACACTTATTATACAACAAATTCACCAAGAATAACAACTAATTTGTGTTGATTGTCAAATTACATTTAAATTTATTGTTAGTCAAATTTATTACATTTAAATTTATTGTTAGTCAAATTTATTATTACAATTTCTTCAAATTGTAAATTATTAGGTCTAATTACTATTATCATTATTATTATATAAGTTATATTTATTATTATTCAAATTTATTATTGTTAATAATATTATTATATAATATGTAGTTGTAAGTATTCTATAGTTTTATTACAATTAATTCAAAGTTGTTAATAGTATGTCTAATTTTGATTATAATTATCCTGATATTTGTCATAATAACAAATTATTATGATACTGTTAATGATTGTAATTACTATAAAATATTATGATTAAATTTATTGAGCCATATATATGAATATTATGTATAATTATTATTATGATTATTGTGTTTGTTTTCGTTATTATTTTGATGAAATCCGTTATTATGTGTAATTATTGTAATTCAAAGTGTTTTATGATTATAGTTATTATTATTATTAAATATTACATATTAATTATTAATCAAAAATATTATTTGAAATTATTCAAATATATTATTTTTTGTGTAATAAATGTTATTATTATTGTTATTGTTATTATAGGTCAATCGCCTTGATATCTAATACCATATATTAATTATTATTTTTATTAAGCATGTGTCGTTGGAAAGTGGGAGAGGGAAGGATAAGCTTTGAAAAGTCAAAGCTTGATTTCTTTATTCATTAATTAGTTAATGGATATAAGCCCTCCACTTGTCATTAACTTATGGTAAGTCATTAAATGTTAAAAGACACCATGTTAAGTGGATGGGGATGATGATCGACGGTAAGCTTAGGGTTAGAAGAAGAAAGGTTTAAGTGTTAACCTTAGAAAATGAGTTTTCATTCTTCTTCTCTCATAAGCATCATCGTTTTTTATCTTCTTCTCCAAGCAATTCCAACGTTGATTCTAAGCTCTCCAAGGACAAAGGTAAGGTCTAGCAGCCTTTAATTTGTTCTAGCTATTCCCGGGTCAAAGGGGTTTGTCCCGGTTAGGTTTTCTGATCTCTGCGTGGATACCTTTAGAGATAGTCTCTATTGGCTATTTAGGTTTGAGTCTTCATACCGACACATAGATCCTGGCCTTCGGGAAGGTCCCGGTGATAAAATTTTTTGTTTTCCGCACCTTGTACATGTGATGTACATCCCGGGATTTTCCTACAATGACAACAATGTTAAGTAAAACTAATTGATCTAAATTTATACAAATATTTTGTATATGTTGGATCAAGGAAGATTTATGCTTAACATAAATGGTAAAAATATAAAGTTAGAAACCCGAGACTATTTTTTATACAAGATTGGTTAAATCAATGTAATGAGAATCATATATTACATACAAAGATAGATGTATATTTTTTATTATGAACTATATGAAACTGGTTGGGTTGAAGAATAACCAAATCAACCTTTAGTGAAATGATGATGATGTTATTGAATTGTTAAATACATACATATGATGTATTGGATAGAATAACAATTCATAAAAAGATGATACTTTTATTTCGTTAAAAATACTTATGTCTTATATGATATAGTCATATGAATAAAATGAAATATTAATTTCAATTTGTTGAAAAGTTCAAATTATTTAAATCTAAGTAGAAATTAAACATTGAGAATGTGTATAAGGAGAAAATTATAATATGAGATATTGTATAATGCAATATTTATTTCTTCCATAGCTAAGCTTAGTATTGCAACTTACTTTTGAAAGTTCCAATTATAATAATTAATTTCATATTAGATATGAAACGTTAAGACTTTAAAAGATTCAAAATAGATGTGAGGCTTAGTTGAAGCATATTATCTAGTAAATTTAGAACTAAATTAGATAATAGAAGATTACAAGGTTAGATATAATCTTATAGATGCATTAAACAAATTATTTGTTTTAATGAATATTTATAGGAGAATAGTTTTCAGGATAAGTAAAAAAAGTAAGACGAAATTTGAAAAGTTCAACTCTCATAACAATATATTCAATTGAAACTAGTGCCCTTGTTGATACATTGGACGTATAGTTGAAAGGTTATGAGACATTAGAAGATTTAATTTTATGATGAATTTAAAGAGTTTATTTTAACAATGATTGTGAATTTTACGATAAGATAAATGGAAGCATAGTTGTCCTTTTCAATAGGAGTATATAGAGACATATTTTTCTTAGAGAGAATGATAATTTATATTTTCATTTAATTGTCTAATAACAACTCTTATTGGATAAGAAAAGTAAAAATTTAATTCTCAGAATAAGATCTATATAGATAGATTGAAAGTTGTTTACCTATTCTAATCCAAGTCTGTAGATAATGTACCAAAAATGCTTAGTATTTGAGTTATCTAATACTTCTAAAGCATTAAAAATATCTATTATTCTATATATGAGTTGATATTTTTTATAAGGATATTAACTTTACAAGCAAATCCTAGTAATATTATATTTGGAAAAATATTATTTTGAGATTTGAAAGGTTCTAATGTAGCATTAATTGCTAATAATGACAAGTACATTTTTCATTTATTGGAAATGATTATTTGAATCAAAAATTCTTTAATGAACTTGGTATAGTTCCTTTCATTGTTCAAACAGAATATATTATAGAACATTAGAACCTTTAGCCATACAAAAGAAGCTAAGGTTTCATTAAAGATCCAACTAGGTATTAATTTACGTAATTTCTCTTAATTATGATAATAATTAAGTTGAAAGTCATAAGATTTAAGCAAGTGCTCATTGCAGAGAATATTGTAGAATTCTTTTATGAAACCACCATCTCAATAGTAACATGATCATCATATGGTGATATGATAAGATACTCAAACGATTAAGAAAGTGGGAGATTGTTGGTTTATACTTTACAATCATTTGGTTAGTTGTAGTTTAGTAACATAATTATTTAAAGACAATATTTATTTTATACATATTTAGACGTATATGATAAATTCCATGAGATAAATATACATTACAAATGAAATTATGATAAAATTATAATTATGAGATTCATATTACACTTATATATTATTAATAAATTATTCCTAGTTACTATTTTATTGAGACTTGACAATAATAAAGCATAAAAAAACTAGTTCATATCATGTTTCTTTCTTATGAAGGAAGTAGTTGATTTAATAAACTACAATATGGAGACACTTAGACAAATGTGTGAGTTTTTGTTAGATAACAAGTTCATTGAATTGATCCCATATAAAAATTCCACTTGGAACATTACTTTTATACTTTAGAAATTCTCATTTGAATGATTGTCAAAAAAATCATTTGACTTGAGATCTCTAAATTTATCTTATATAGTGATTACTATGTTTTGATATTATTTATAACCTATTTTAGTTAAAGATAACTCAGCAAATAATCACTAAATATAGCATGAACTTTGTGGAGGTAGTTGAGTGATCAATATAAGATTTATTATCCTAAAGTAATTAGGAAGAATCTTTTATTGTTCTTCGATTAGTATTGATTCATGAAATTCTTGACTAAAGTGAAATAACACTTAAACAATAGTTTTTAAATGTCATTAATTGAATCAATTACTAATGATGGAGAATTGACATGATTGGACTCAAATAAAATACACATTATTATTATATTCTATGTTTAATCAGAATAATGTATGATAAAATAATTGAATTATACAAAAAAATCATGTATGGAAAGGTTAATTAAAACGAATTTAACATTCATAAATATTTGGGTGGGCATAATGAGTTACTAAATGTCAATTTTGATATATAGATATAAATTATTTAATTAGAAAATTAAAGATAGATTAAAGTTAATCTTAAATATGATTTATGATTATAATTCATATTAATTACTAATATATTTGTGAACCTAAAGGATCATACACAAAATATGAGTTGAATAAAGAAAAGATATTTTAATTAAGTTAGATTTGATTATAAAATTTGAGAAACTTTATGATATGAAATATTTAATAAATAAGAATCATTATAAGATATTAGATCTTATTCGAATATAATTAATATTTAATTAGAATTATTTATAATTTAAATTAATATTAAATTTAATTTAAATTAAATTATTAAAATGTCTAAAACCTATTATAAATAGTATTAGACTCCAAGAGAGTAACTTAACCCTCTCTACAATAGTTTTAGCTTGGTCATATTATATTATGTGGATATTGTTAGAAGCCGAACGTCTATGCGAATATGGTAGTTAAGATAAATCAAATTTAAAAAATAGATCAAAAGAAACAATAAAAAGTGTGAATTATAATTTATGGTTTTATTATATTTCAAGTATTAATCATTTTATAAAATTTAAGTAATATTGGCTTCGGACAATTAAAATGAAAAATTTTATAGTTATTCTATTGAATACAGATAACATCCTGGTCAGATTTTCCATCATGTCCAACGTCCAAAACTTAAAAGGGATATTGTTTAGGATGATCATTGAAATAATCTAGCACAGTTTGAGTTGAATACTTCTCTACCTTTGGCTCTTTACTTGACCAGAGAAGCATGGAAAGTGTATGAACATAGAAAGTACCACCATAGAAAAAGAAGTGACGGCTGTTAGGTTTCACTTTCAGACTCCACGACCGTGAAAAGAGAAGCGTCGAAAGTGTCATATTACAGTAGTACAGTGTACTTCTGTATATTTTTGTCTTTTATGGTCTTCTTTCTGAAGGCTACCAATTATGTCGGTAGGTTGTTCCAACCCTCTTGTTTCTTTTTATTTATTAACCTTGACTGCTTTCTGCTACATAAAAAGATACAAAAGACTAAAAGAGAGAAACGTTTCCTGAAGGAAATGAGGTGGGCTTTACTTGTTTGCTTAGCAGCTGTAAACTGTAAGAAGCATTTAGTGCAATGTAAATACTCCGGCAGTCTTTCCAAAAATAGAGAACTCTTCTCTAGCAGTCAGCATGAGCTTCCCTTCTTGTAGCAAGTGAAATTCGACGAGCGCGTTTATCCAATGCATCACAATTCTCTGTACTTGGGTACATAAGAATCCAGGCTTCTTCGTTTTCTAAAATACGAGGGTCTGACGGCTATTAACCATAATAGATGGTTTTTAAAGTTTCTGCAAATGGGTCATGTCTAAATTGGAGATATACAGATAAAAGGCTAAAACTTTTACATGGAGAATACAAAATGTTAAATGAAAGAATCTTCCAGAACCTTGGATCGAATGTATTTATAAAGATTGAGAATCCTAATATGAACTGGATCTTATTTCCCAGATTCAGAGATAACTGCCAGAGGTTTCTCAAGCTGCTCGATCATTTTTTCTAGTTTCCATTACTGTAGCACTGGATGTGAATATTTTTGGTCAGCCTCATCCTTCACACAAATAATATCATTTTTGGTCAGCCTCATCACAGAAATAATATCATATTCCGAGTCGATAACTACTACACGCATAGGTTGGGCAACCATAACAATGAGTTATACAATGCAACCGATCGTCGCATAAATATCAACACACAATTAACTAAAAAAATCCTGCTCTCAGGGGATCATATAAAACAAAGTTGGCGAAACTATAATGAACAGTCATACCCAATGCCAAGACTTTAGAATGCCCCGCAAATATAAGCATCTTATATCCATTCTCTTCTAAATATCCATTAATCTACTTGAAAAAGATCCAAGAAGTTGAAGCTTTAAAATCATTTATATTCCACTAATGTAAGATTTTATTGTTTAGGAAGGTGATAATATGGGTATCCGCCCAATCCTACAGGTGGTGGTGGTGAAAAGCCTAAAGATTCTTTCTTCATCCCAACTTGCCCATAAGGAATTTGAGGCTGTGGTGGATATGGAGCAGGTACTACGGGAGGACCAGGATATGGAGAAGGATATGAATCATATGATGGCATAGCCTGAGGATACCCGTAGCCAAGAGGTGAAGTCCCACCATGTACTTTTCCAGGTTGCGAATATCCAGTGGCTGCTGGTAAGGGTCCAGGAGCCCTTGCTGGAGGTAATTGCGCCTGGGTTGTTTTACTCTTGTGAGTATCAGCATACTTCACTATCATCATCCTACCCTGGAACGAAATAAAAAACCAGGAGACCAAGGAATAGCAGAAAGCATTAGATACAAAACATGTTATTTAAACATCTCGCTCAACTCTTATGCAATGTTGAGGGGCTGTAGGAAGTTGGGAATGGCAAATACTGGAATCCTTTAAACACACTGGCCATTACAGGTCTTGTAATACCAGTTATTAAGGGGAGGCCATGTAAAATGAGAAAAACAGAAACAAGAGAAATGTGGGCACATCCAAGGGTTGCCCAAAGAAGGGAATCTACCTTGCCAACTGAATATTTCTAGTTCTACTATCACAGTTACACAAAAGCTCATGGAAGAACTGAAACTTTTTAGCCTCAAATATAAAATAACATTTGTGACTGTCCTTCACAAAAGAAGGGCACCTGCTATAACTGTGGAACAAAATGAAAGTGATCCCAGAGACATAGACATACATGTGCTCCTACTCACACATTGACACGGACATGCAAGCTCAATTAAATGAGCTTTAGTAGCATTCCTTATTCAACTAGGAATCCTATGTTTTAGTATTTTTCTCAACGCTAATAACATTAAGGAAGTTTATTTCAAGTTAAGCCTATGTTTGTGTTTTCATCAAATCCTAAAAGTATAATCAAGTGGTAGTCTTTGTTCTTGTTATATGTAGTGTCAGGTAGTTTGAGTTAAAAATATCGCCCAATCTAGTAGGTGAAGTGAAATAGTCAGCAGTTCTCATGATGGAGATCAGAAGACCAAAACCTAGAGATCTATCATACCAAATCAAATGCTGGCATTGAAAGCTTTAGAGCAATGAAAGGATCTCAAACTCCAGTAATTAGAACGATGTTTTAAAGAAACTACAGATTGGTTTAACCCTTTAAGCATAGGCACCACCATAAACTAGAATAACAAAAGGGCACATACTGAAGAAGATTTAACTCGCTGGTAACCCATTGGTAGACCAATTCCTGCATACGGTCGTAGACAACAGATCTACATGGAGGATGTAGATGAAGAGGATGCTTCGTTTGCAAAACCTACGAGAAATGCTGGATAAGGAAGAAATGGTTATGCCGTCGTAGACAACAGATCTCCATGGAGGATTTAAATGAAGAGGATGCTTCCTTTTCAAAACCTACGAGAAATGCTGGATAAGGAAGAAATGTTTATGTATGACAACAAGGATAGTAGCAACTTCAGTTTAAAGGTATATACTTCTTTTTTGGTGGAAAACTGAAAACTGGGGAATCTTAAGATTGGTTTACAGAAGTAAATAAGTTTTTCAAGTATATGGACATCAAAAAAGGGAAAAGGTGAAACTTTTCACATGTCCATTGAAAGGTGGACCTTCTACATGGTGGAAATAATACAGTCCAGAAGGTTCCATAAGAGTTGAGCATCAGTCAGAATCTGGTAGGAAATGAAGCGATTTTACTAAAGGATTTTCTTCCTCCTGATTATGAACATATTTTATGCCAGTGATATCAAAGATGTCAATTAAGGTTAGAAACCTGTACACGAATATATGGCAGAACTTATGAGACCGACAAAGGAATGATTTGGGAGAGACTAAAAGCCAGCAAGTTGCCAAATATTTGAAGGGCTTAAATCCAGATATCAAAGACAAAAGGTATTGCAAAATTTATCTAAAGCACAAAGTATTGCTCTAGACTCTAAATTGATGCTGTGGAGAAGAATATGCTGGATTATTTTCACAGGAATTACATGGGGGTAATTATTAAGAACATGCCGTTCTATATATGGTACGCAATAACCAAAGCAATCACAAATCAGAAGGTGATAGAGAGGGAAGGGGAAAAACTATGAATCCTCATACCAAATCAGTTTCTAAGAAGTTTTTCAAGTGCAACCAATTTGGCCATAGATCTAGTAATTGTCGTCTACAAAAAGCATTCGTGTGATACAATAAGAGAAGGACAATCATGTGATTTGCTGTGGTTTTGATGGCGATGACAAGTATGAGGATGATAGCGATGATGCACAGAATTACATGATGAGGCGGATGATGTTATCTCCAAAACAAGAGAATAACAGTCAAAGACATCAATTGTTCCAAACTAGGTGCACTATCATTGATTGTTTGTTTGATGTGATTATTGAAAGCGGTAATTGGGAGATATTATTGGGGATGATGTTGGAAAGAGTCTATGTTTTAAAGAATGAAAGACATTATAAACCATATTTCATTAGTTAAATTAAGAAAGTAGAGAAGATTCCAGTAATAGAATGATACAAATACAATGTACCTTGTCTATGGGCAAGTCCAAAGATGAGGTATATTTTAATGTAGTGCATATAGATGCTTGTCACTTGTCACTTAACAGACCTGGACAGTTTGATGTAGCAACCAAAGATTATAGATTAGAAATGTCTTCCAAGTTAGATATAGATAGCATGAAGTTTACCTTATTGCTATTAAAAGGAGGCTTCAAACAAAAACTTCTAAAGTGGAGAGAAGTCGAAGAAAATGCATGTTTTGTTATGAAATAGGTGCTGACATTCAATGAAGATCAGAAACAATAAGAGTATCCAGAAGTAATTAACCTGCTGCTACAAGATGCTCAAATAAAGGACAACCATAAACGAAAGGGAGCTAAATTCAAGAATAAAAAGCAATATACCAACATTAAAGGATACAAATTTTTGGTAATAAAAAATCACATTATGATGTTTCAGAAAAAAAGAAAGAATTCTAGTAGAGACTTATAACAAGCTGCAAACCAAAGTATGGACCACATCAGATTTTTGGAGATCAATGATAATGCTTATATCGTAGACCTAAGAAATATGATATTTCCGAAATATTAAATGTGGCATATATTAATCTATTTTTATCAGACATATCCTTTGTATCCAAATGTCAAAGACAACAACTCAAGGTCCAAATTTTCTTAAATGGAGGGGAATAACTGGGATGTGTAAAGAGTTCCAGTATTTTCCTTATTCAACCAGGAATACATACTTTTCTTATTTTACTAATTCTTTCCTTTCAATATTTTCTTCATTCAATTAAGCTATTCTATGTTTCAATTAAGATATTTCTATTTCTTTTGGACGACAACATTAATAACACTACAAATTTTTATCTTAATTTGAGTTTATGCTGTATTCTGAAGTTTCTTTAACAAATCCTAACGTCATTGTTGAGTACCAACCTTTATTTTCATGATTATACGCTGCACTATGCACAACCATTTAGAGGACAGTATTACCATCAATTAAATATATCCCCTGAAAAAGGTTGATTGCTCTTGAACATTTTTTTACTTCTCCAAAAACCACTATTTACTGTTCAAAGTATAGCAGTAAGGTCCTGGGTAATTAGTTAAGTCAATTTACAGTGCCTAACTCGCTGCAATGTACACAATCTAGTTAACTCATGAAGCATCTAAGTATACTGGTTCGATGTCTCTGGGAAATGGTGAATGAGCTATTAGGTTTCAATACTTACATCAAAATATAGTTGGCTGGTCCTTCCGAAGATTTGGCTACCCACTAACAACAATCACTACAGATGTGGTAAGGTAATGCCCTCCCAAAGAAAATTTTGTGATCAGATATCAACTTACCCCAAGCATTTTTTGTGGATCATCAATAGCCTTCTTTGCAGCCTCTGCCGTTCTGTATGTAACAAATCCAAACCCACTGCACAATTGAAGGGGCAAATAAAATGACTTAATTGACAAATAGTGGCATAACTAAGAACCATATTAACATCCTACAAATGAAATTTCATCCTCAATGTACTCATACAGGCACAGATGCAACAAGACAAAAAGTACAATACCGTGATTCATTAGTATCTTTGTCATAAGCAACTGAACCTTCTTCGATCTCGCCATGCCTAGAGAAGTAGCTAAGCAGCAACTCACTTGTAATTTCTGGTGCCAAACCCCCTATGTAGAGTTTCCTGTGGGATAGATCAGATGTAGCATTTGCCCCCGTCAACCCTTCACAAGCTAAATTACAAACAGCCATCCGCCCCTGGAATAATATCATTTATAAGGACAATCAATAATAAGATTGTAGATAGGAGGCTATTCACAAGTGTCTAGAAGTTATACAATTAGTCTAGAAACCAACAAGTGCCTGGCTACCATTACAAACATTATATGAACAGGAATCACAAATAAAAGTGAAGGCCATCATTCTTCCATACCATTATGCAAGTTATTAATTAGTGACCAGAAAATTCAAACCAAAAACCTTGTAGATGATTAATGGTGACCAGACAGTATCCAGGGAAAAACAATTGCCCTAATTAGTTAACCAAGAATGCTACCACGTAGATACTGCATGCCAATGTTTAATTGTGTGTGCATGAGAGAGAGAGAGAGAGAGATTAAAGGATCATCTCATTTATCATAGATGAGGCCTTGTAGTATGTCTATAAACAGTCATTTGCCAGGTGACAAGAACTGTATCTCATATTAGGGTTGACAGTGTAACTTATACGGAACCGGATCAATTTGAAATGCATCCATGTATTTTAGGACACCTTGGTCAACGATCGTTATCATAAAGCTGTCCATCAAATCATACAGCATTCATCCTCCAACAAGTCTCTTTCTTAACGTCTTATCTATTACTCCAAGTATCCTACGACACACAAAGCATGCTGCAACATGCTCAAGCAGATATAAGTAATATCACCTAATGCATAACATTAAGTTGGTGAAAAATTCAATAAAATCCAAATAAAATAATCATGTATATTAATTTAACAAATAAAATGCTTACATCAATCATCTTGCTTGGAGCCACAAGTGCGTTATGTGCTGATTCCATATGTTTGTAAGTAATGAAACCATAGCCACGTGATTTTCCGGATGCTTTATCATAAATAACAGCACCTTCTTCTATTTCACCATGTACTTGAAATGCCTGAAGGAAAAAAATATAATTGATCAAACTGTATAGGATCTTAGAAGACATGGTAATAAATTAAAGCAAAAAGTAAGTGGGTTTTTTCACGAAAAATTGTGGTCAAATTTTGTGTGATATAGATAATCATTCCCATGGCACACAAAAGCACACACAACAATCAGCAATGCACTCACAGCACACAATGTTTCTGAGGTAGTATTCCAGGCCAAGCCACGAACAAAAAGCTTTCGATGGACTGGATCTGCTCTGGCCAGAGTTTTAATTTCTTCAGCAATTGAAGGATATTGAGACCCTCTTTATACCTCAACATGTAAACAAACACACACATACAGCGTCAATCACACAGACATACAGTTGAAGCAGCAGTTTTAAATGCCATCATTCATTAGGAACAAGGAAAACATTCTATACGGAAATGGTTAACATTTAATTGGTGAAATAGATACACAGAAAAGAAACACCCCATACCTCGCCCATCCCTCTTCCAAGACATCTGGAAGTGTTCGTACCAATATAGAAAATATAACTTGAAAACACTATCTTTCACTGAAATGAAAGAGGGTACAAAAAGACACAGAGTCGAAGCTTAAAATTTAAATCAGAGCAATAACGTGGTGCTTTGTTTCTCTCCTAGCAGCCTTTTAACGGGTATAATACTAAATCGCAATTATACTCGTCATCACTGCAAAATCAAACCTTTCAGTTGGATTTATATTGTTAATCAATTCCAGTTCTTATAATTTGAATTCAAGGTCTAAATACTATCAACGCCACAAAACAAAAATATCAAACAACGAATCTTATGCGAATTGCGAAAACTAGAAAAAGAAAGGGCCGAAGGGGTAAGAAACAAAAGGAAATAATTATGACAAAGAAAAGAATTAAAGAAAGATAAAGATAGACGCACAGTCTAGAGAGAAGATCGATAAGCAGAGATTTGCTGAGAGGGTCAAGAAGCGAGCGAAGGTTTTCAGCTGTTGTAGATGAAATATCACCGCCGTTATTTAAGTCATCCATCTTCCTCTTCTTCATGTCCTCCATCGACAACCAAGTTCGCCGGCTAATCGAGAGGAGGGTTTGTCTTTTGAACCAAGTAATCTGATTATTTCGTGTCCGTATACCGTGTAAACACACGAGTAACAAATCAACTCCTAGTAGATAAACAAGCTTGACAGGTGCATTGGTATTTATAGTCTCCTATTCCATATATGCTCAACAGAAAGAAAGTACTGTTATTCGTGGGTTATAATTTGTGGTATTCTATGGTTCTCATCGTTAGCTAATTTGTGAATTTTCTCAAAAGTTAATTGTGAATTCAGGACTCCTTTTAGTATTAGAAATACGTGTTTTACAATACACTATTATAGTCTTAAAAATTAGAATTAAAGAAAAGCTAATCATTATACATATATCTTTAATAAATTTATGAATTTGATACTAACTCTTATCTTCTCAAATAATTACTAAATTTGAGTTTAATATTTTCATATTTCAAGTTCATATAGGATGTCAATGAATCAGGTCGGAGCACGCCATCGACTATGGACTGACTGGCTCGTCGTTTACCTTAATCAGCGTGAATAATTTTGACCAGTGGCTCGATCAATCAAAGTTGACATTTTATGTTCATCTTTAGTTTATATATTTACTTATAATTAAAACTATTTAAATTTACCATTTCAAAGTAAAATTAAAAATTCTCTTTCAATTTTTAGTTCACTCTTACAAAACATTCTAATTATTTCGTTCAATTGTTTACTATTTCATATAAATCAATCAAAAGAGAATTAAAATTAGATTAATAAGAATTCCATGAGAAATACATAATAAACAATACCAACAAAGATGATATTGTGACTAATGTATAATAAGAAAGAATAAAAATATTATATTATCAACAAGTATTGTGTAATGATTCATTTAGCAAACAACATTAATAAAAATTACACCTATCCTATATGTAATAAACACAAGAAACCACAGCAACTTTATATCAAGATTTTACAACAATATGTCTTGTTAATAAATTTGACACAGTTTATCTTATGATATATTATTTCGATCAATTAATATTAAAATTAATATTAAAAAGAAAAAGATAATTCAAACTAATAAAACAAAGTCTAGCCACGCCCTACATATCCTGCGCGAGTATGCTGTGAAACCCTTTCGGAGGTTCCATAACTTCTACCGTACGTATGTGAGGTCATTGCTCCAACACAAACTTGCCAGCTAATTTGCTCCAAGATCCTCTCACATTGCATAACCAGATAGAAATGTGGGTGGTGTCGAGGAGGATTACTTCTTAATGTGAGAACCACCGCCTCAAGTCCAACCTAACTGATACTCTCCTTCAACCATTCTTAAAGAGTCGGAGTATTCGCGCAACTTGACACATAGTGACTCAGGGTCTGCAATGGAGGATCGGGAATGGCATGACACCTAGCTTCTGGCTCGACCCTTGAATCACGGGTATTGGCCCACTCCTTTCTCAGTCTACCCAGGCCATACCTGATTCTCACCTTAGCCATAGGGTCAGCCATTACGTCGCCCCCACCGGACAGTGGAATTTGGCGGCCGTACAGGATGTCCTTCGGCCTCCGGTTTGTCTGGCTATAGCCGGCATGTTTTCTCCCTCCCCGCTATTGGGCCCTGACAGGATAGTCTGGGGAGCCTCTGATCATGGCTCTTTCACAGTTGCTTCGGCGTACTCCCTGCTTCTGGGCCACACGCCTGCAGATCCTTCTGGGATCCGGAAGGCCATTTGGCAGTGGACGGGTCATCAGCAGATGCACTCTTTCTTATAGCTACTCGCGAAGGATCGCTTGCGTAATAATCAACAACAAGTGCGCCGTCACCTCACCGCTGACGGTCTCTGCATCTATTGTTCCCAAGAAGAATCCTCACTACACGTCGTTCGAGATTGTCCCCTTGCGTGACGAGTGTGGGCATCACTCCAGTCGGACATCATCACCTCGCCTTCCTTCTCTCTTCCGGCCAAGGATTGGCTGCACACCAACATCCTCCAGCATCGCCGTGTGTAGGGCCAAGATTAGGCGCTGCTATTTGGGTTGACCTGCTGGTTCCTCTGGTCATAGAGGAATAAAGCTATTTTTGATTCCAACTTTGTACGACCTCCCTCATCATCTTTCATTATCTTGTCTTTTGCAGATCAGGTTCAGCAGGCCTTCGGCTTACACAGTATGGGTATTACCGGCCTCCGCCCTCGCCAGGTGCATCAGATCGGTTGGAGCCGACCACATAATGGATGGATCAAGCTGAACATCGATGGGGCTAGCAATCGTGCATAATTCACAGCGTCAACTGGTGGACTCCTACGCGATAGTGCAGGCAATTGGCAAGGTGGCTTCTTTCAGTGTATAGGATGGTGCTCCCCGCAGTCAGCGGAGCTCTGGGCAGTTTACATAGCACTCTCCTTGGCCTGATGATTGGGATTTCGACGTCTCGAGCTGGAGGTGGACTCGTTGAGAGTGCATCAGCTCCTTTCTTCAGTGTTGTCCTGTTCTCGGTCGGACAACCCTCTAGTCATGGGTATCCTCGAATTTCTCGCCCAGAACTGGAATGTTGTTCATCAGCACGTGTACCGAGAGAGCAACAGATGCGCGGACTGGCTGACTACCCAGGCCGGTCCTGGAGATATTGGTGCAACTTACTTTGCTATTCCACCTTTAGGGTGCCATACTCTTCTTTTAGAGGATCAGTCGGGGCATAGTTTTTCCCGATTAATTAGCATATAATGTACTCTTTTCCTTTATATATATATATATAAAAAGAGTCCGGATCTTTTATCCAAGATTAGCGTATCTTATTTTATCTAACGTTAAAATGACATCGTTTTTATTTAAAATTTAATAGACACGTCCAGCTCCTCCAAGTACAAGTCATTTTAAAGCCAACATACACTCACATTTCTGTTTAAATTTTAATTTAATAATAATAATGTATATAATGAATTATTTATTTATTTATTTTTCATTTATGTACATAATTAATTATTTGTTTTTATTCTAAAACTGCCTTAATTTTTGTTTGTTTGTTTAATTCTTTTTATCTTGATGATGAGTATAAGCATATATTTTTATCCTTATTATTGTTAAGAATAAAATTAATAATAATAAAGAATTTAATAATATTATTTAATATATTAAATAAATAAATAATAA
>JANJEY010000004.1:53756785-53778337 GCA_024703695.1 Erythroxylum cataractarum | reverse complement strand
GAAATTATGCATTTATTACTTTTTGGGATGGTTTGAAATTATACCATGTGTCTTTTGTGTATGAATGAATTGTGGGAATATTTTCATATTGGTTTGACAAGTGAAAAAGTGTGTGAAAATGATTTTTGAAAGAATGTTATGTTATAAATTTGCTTTCGAAAAAGTGCAATTTTGGCCAATATGTGTGAAAAATGTGAAATGCATGATTTTATGAGTTTGTGGTGGTCCCTAAAGTAAGCAAGTGTACTTGTCTATAAGCTTTTCTCGCCTACCTGATTGTGGCATGGAGATCCTCATGAACTCCCATAAGTTCATGGCTACACATGACCGCTTCGCGGAAATGTGTAGTACGTTTTGTTTTGGATCCACCCGAACCATTTTCCATGTGCTTATGTGATTATGAATTATGATTATTTTTTATGTATTCATTATGTTGATTTCATAAATGGCTTGATAAGTTGAAAATTTTGGAAACTATGTGGCATGATTGGTCAATGTAAAGTTTGCTTTGGAAATAAATGATTAAATAATTTTTTCTTGTTCTTGATTATTAATGTGTTATCCATGAGCCTTCGAGCTCACCTCCCCCCCCCCTCCTTCCCTTCCCATCCTCAGGTGAAGAGCAAGAAAATGAGTGACCGCACCGGGGACAAGGCATCACTCCCATTTACTTTTGATATTGAAGCCATCTTTTGTAACAAAGCTTTAGTTACATTTTTGGAACAAAATTACTATTCATGTATCTTCTTTGAAATTTAAATTGTTTAGACTTTGGTGTAATTGGGATAAATATTCCCACTAAAGCTTTGTAAGAATGCATATTATGACATTAATGAAAGACATTTGAGTTTTATTGTATTTTGCCGATATTTGTTCAAAAGGTGATGTTGCATGGTTTTGTAAATGGCCATAAGGGAAGGTTGTGTTTGCTGTGTTTTGAGGCAAATTCTGGACTGATGTGGATTGAATTGGATCAAGTAGCCTTCTTGAAGGTTATAGAGGAGTTTCATAGCTTTCCAATGATGTATCATATGCTGTTTTTGGGTGTGGGAGTTGAAATATGTGAATTGTTGAAGTTTGGTGCAGGTGTTGTCAATTGGGAGATTTTTTGACAAAATTTTGAGTGACTTTTTGACCCTCATAGAGTTTGCAATTGTTATTAAAGCCTTCATGAAAGTTGTATATTATCTTTTTATCTTTCTGATGATATGAAGTATGATATTTTTGGCCAATGGAGTAGAAATTTATGATGTGTAGAAGTTCTATTGCTGTTTAGGATGTCTTTTTTTTTTCAAGTAGTCTCTTTGAAGTGGTTTTTAACTCCCTTAAAAGCCAAATTGGTTTTTGCATCATTCATGAAAGTTGTAGAGCTCCCTTTTAACTTTTTATTGATACCAAATTTTTAAAATTTGGAATTCTTAGTAAGAAGTCATGAATTTTCGAATTTCGGATGTTGGTTGAGCCAAATCCAGGGGGCGCTGACCTAGAGCTCCTCGCGGTCGCGAAAGCGCGTTTAGCCGCACGTCTCGCGGCCGCGAGATGCTAGCAATGCGACGCTGCATGTATATTTTTTTAATTTTTTGATTTCATTCTCCATTTCCGACCTCTCTCCGCTCTTTTGATCATAACTTTTTCGTCCGACCTCCGATTACCCCAATTTTTAAGCCTTAAATTTCTAAGATTTTCCTCTACCTCTCCATAATAATTTTGTAGATTTTGATATTTGTGAAGAAGAATGATTATATCAAAGTGAGACAATCGATTGAAAACAATATGAACATGCTTCAGTATTTTGGTGATTTCTTGATATATAGGGATTCAAATGAGGTGATTTTTAGTTCTAAATAAACTAGAGACATGAAATTACAACTTATCTGAAGGAACCAATTTTCAATTTAGGCCCTAAGTTTTTCAATATCAGGAGTGAGTTAGGGCGTAGTTTTCCAAAATATGTTCGAAAGTAAGTGAGATGAATTCATATTGAGGTTTGACCTAGTGGGGAATTCCTCCCTTATGGGACGCGCGTCCAGATGTCACGTAAGACGTCAGGCACGTGACTCGCGGGGGTGGGGTTCCAACACCCAGTTTGCAAAAAGAATCCTTCAAAATAGTTAAGGGAAGCCCTTTGGTGAAGCAATCAGCTAGCTAATTTTTGAAGGAAACAAGAAGATAATAACACCAGATTGTAGTTTTTCTCAAACCACATGACAATCAATGTTAATGTGCTTTGTACATTCATGAAAAACTAGATTTTGAGCCAAGTACACTGCGGACTGGTTGTCACAAGATAGTGGTGTTGGAATAATATGAGACATTTGTAGTTCATCGAGGAGATAAAGAAGCTGTTGCACTTCACCTGTCGTAGTTCCTAGTGCTCTATATTTAGCTTATGAAGAGCTGCAATTGACAGTGTTCTATTTTTGGTTTTCCAAGAAATTAAGGGAGAGTCAAAAAACACACAGTAACTTGTAATAGACCTCCTAGTGTCTGGACAAGTTCCCCAATCCGAATAAGAGAAAGCTTTGAGCTTAACTTCACTATCAGAAGAAAAGAAAAGACCATGCTGAATAGAGCCCTTTAAATGTCGTAGTACTCTGTGAGCACCAACCAAGTGATCCATTGTGGGAGAATCAAGGAATTGTGCTAACTGTTGGACAACAAACGTGATATCTAGTCTTGTCCTAGTCAAATACTGAAGCTTGCTGATTAATGTTCTATATTGTGTAACATCTTCCAATGACACACCTCCACCTTTTCAGAGCTTTGTTTATGGTAAAATTGGCGGGGAGACTGGTTTAGATTCTAAAAATTGAGTAGCTTTGAGTAAATCCAATGTGTACTTCTTTTGACAAATATTGATTCCATACTTTGTTCTTGCCATTTCTAGTCCCAAAAAAAACTTGAGTTCGTCAAGATCTTCAATGGTAAATGTATCATGTAGGTGCTATTTGATGTTATAGATTGCTTCCATGTTATCACTAGCCACAATGACATCTTCCACATACACCAAAAGTTCCATGAAACCGTCACTTCCATTTTGAGAAACAAAGCCTATTCCAATATAGCTTGTTTGAAACCATATTGAATTAAGGCTGAAGTCAATTTTGCATTCCATTGATGACTAGCTTATCTTAAGCTATAAATAGATTTAACCAATCTACACACTTTGTTTCTATTACCTTCATAACCGTTAGGAAGCTGCATATACACTTCTTCATCAAGGTCGCTATGAAGAAAGGCTTTATTGATGGCAAGTTGATGTAAATGCCACCCTTTGATTGCTACTAATCTAAGGAGAAGTCGGATTATTGTCATTTTGGCCATTGGACTGAAAGTATCCAAAAAATCGATGTCCTGTTGTTGTGTGTAACCTTTAGCAACTATCCAAGCCTTGCATCGTTCCATTGACCCATCTACTTCTCTTTTTATTTTGAAGATCCTCTAACATCTGATTGCTTTCTTTCCTGTTGGCAAATCAATTAGCTCCCAAGTGTTATTTTTACTGTAAAGCCTTTATTTCTACTTATTTGGCTTTTCTCCAATATTCATTCTTCACTACTTATTTGTAAGTATGAGGCTCATGATCTTGATCCACTGCAGTTGCAAATACATAATGTTTAGGAGTTAGTTTAGAATAGGAGAAGACATTAGAAAGGTGATGGGGACTGGTTCTTTGAGTAGCCATGCATTTTTAGTCAGCTAGATACTACAACATGGACTTTGTTCTAGTGCTTCTTCTCAAAGGTTGATTCAGATGTTGTTGGATGGGAGTTGATCATGAAGCTTTCTTGTATGGGTGAAATAGAAGATGAGAAAGTGACATCCATTACTAGTACTGTTGAAATATCATGAACATGGTGAATGCTATCATATGATGATTGAACTGATGAAGAAGGTATAATCAACTTATCAGTGTTTGGCTTATCAGAGATCTGCATATCAAATGTTAGTGTGGAAAAAGGAAATATATGTTCATAAAAAGAAACATCCCGATAAGTAAAGATCTTTTCAGCTTTAAGAAAAAAAAGTTTAAAACCTTTAATACCTGGAGAGAAACCAAAGAAAACATATTTGATACTTTGGGAATCAAATTTGTTTTTAATGTTAGAATGATTTCAAGAAAAAGCAAGGTAGCCAAAGACTCACAAATGATTGAAAGTTGGCGGTTTAAAGTATAATGCTTCAAAAGGTGATATGTTGTGAAGAACAGAAATAGGTATTCTATTGATCAAGTAAACAACATGCAACACACATTCACCCTAGAAATGAATAGGTATTTTTACTTGAAATCATAAAGCTCTTGCTACATTCAAAATGTGCTGATGTTTTTTTTCAACGATACTGTTTTTTTTTAGGAGTTTTAATGCAAGATGTCTGATGAATAATGCCTTTGGAGTCATAAAAAGCTGGAACATTAAATTCCTATCCATTATCACTTTAGATGCACTTAACAATACTATTAAATTGAGTAGAAACATAAGAAATGAAGTTTTGCATGATTGTTCTTGCTTCAGATTTGTGTTTCATTAAAAAATATAAGTGAATATACTAAAATCATCTACAGTAGTAAGAAAATACCTATGTCCTTTAAAAGTTGGAGCATAATTGTCTCCCTAAATGTCATGAATCATATCAAAAACAGCATTACTAATAGAGGTACTAATAGGAAATGGCAATTGTTTTTGCCTTGGCATATGATAGATATCACAGGGTTCAACATGAGAAACATAAGGAACTATCAATTTTAATAGAGGAAAAGAAAGATGGCCTAGCCTAATATGCCAAAGTAATGAAGTTTCTTTATTATAGAAAATAGAATTAGCAACTACAACATATGAATTAGGTCAAACAGCACTTGATTTCAACCTATATAATCTATGAGAATGCTCAGCAACCCCAATCATCTTCCATGGTTGGATTCTCTAAATTATACAATGAGAAGATGAGACAATTTATCAACAAGAGAGATCATGAGCTAATTTACTAATGGATATAAGATTGAAAGTAAACTCAGGCATGAATAAAACTTTGAAAAGTTTCGAAGAGTTATTCAAATAAACAGTGCCAATGTGAGTGACTTGAACCCTACACTTGTTAGGAAAAGTTACATAAACATTGTGAACTAGTTTATAAGAGTGGAAAAATGCTAAACAACATGCGATAAGATCTGTAGCACCAATATCAACAATCCATACACTGCAATGGGAATTATTGATAGTAGAAATATTTAAAGAAATGTAGGAAACTATCTCACCATTTGAAGGAATCAAACTTGAAGTAGACTTTGTAAGAATAGGATTCGACAAAGTCACCGAATTAACATTATGAGAGGTAGAGGAAAGACCTTGAAGCAACTATAACAGTTGATCATACTGATCCTTAGTAAACTGAAAATTAAAAACTTGATCCTCTATATTTTTAGAAGAATGATAATCAACAGATTGAGTAGTAGGATCATTGATATCAACAACATTAGCACTTACTCGATTGGAAAGTTTCCTGAAATTCTTCATGATGGTAGGATATCCATGCTTCTTATAGCATCTGTCAATAGTATGAGCTTCCTTTCCACAATGGATACAAATTGGTGTTGTGGAACTATTAAAGTACTCTCTTAGTGCAGAAGTATTATCACCTTTAACAACTAAATCACTGATGTCAGAAACCAAAGGTCATTCTTGTTGAATAACCAAAGAGAATGCCTTATTGCAAAGGATCAATCAACAATATTTGTGATTTCACAGTCGAATAGTTTTCATTCAGTTCCTTAATGAAAACCATGACCTAATCATTCTCATAAAAGTTCCTAATGTTCTTGGACAGACCACATGAGTACTGAGAAGTACAAGAACAAGATGGGAGAGGACACAAGATTTGCAATTCATCCCATAAGATTTTGAGCTTAGTGAAGTATTCATGCACATAAAGAACACCTTGTTGACAGGTATAAATTTCAAGTTGAAGATAACAATATAAAAAGAGTTGCTTTGAGCAAACCTAGCTTTGAGATTATTCTAGATCTTATAAGCAGAATCCAACCAGATTATAGGTGAAACAGAATGGATAAGCCAAGAGATTACCAATTGTTGCATCTTTCCTAAGGAACAAACAACAGATTAGGACGCAGTGTTTGTAAAATTGATCCATGTACAAAGCTAAATTTATTCTTGGATAGCAGTGACATTTTCATGGCTCTTTGCCATTAATGATAATTCGGTCAGTTAAAACCGAAGAAACAAGAACAAGAGTTAGATTCTCATTTACGTGAAGATAATAAGGACTGGAGGGATTAACTTCTGATTTTGACGTTAAACTAGAAGTATGATTATTAGCTGTCTAGGCATTGAAATTAGTCATAACAGCAAGGTTCAAAGAACGCAAGAAGTAAAAACTATAAAGAAACTATAAAGTTTCTGTTTGGTTGCACAGAAAAACAAAAAAAAAGTTTGAATTCTTAGAAAGATTCCAGAAACGCCGGAGACGCAGAAGAGATAAGCTCTTATATCATGATAGAAAAATTGAATTGAGAAAGGAAAAAAAAACTATTTCATTTCATCAGATTTAAGGGTATTTATACAAAACGTCTTAAGAATGAATAACATAATTGACTAAAGGTAATTAACTTAACTGTCAACTTATATAATTCTAAAAGTAATTCTGGAGATAAATTATGTGGGAATCCTGCGACTTCGGAATTTCTTGAAGCCCTAATTGATCTTAAATAGGAGTGGGTATTTTTAGGACTTCCTGTCCTAGAAGTGGAAATCTCAACTTCTTCAACGCCGAATTCTGGCTCGTATTGGGACCAAAAGCCCAAGTTTTAATTATTCAAAAGGCTATTTTTTGTTTTCTGTTGCTCATCAAACATCATCTTGAGTTGTCTGCCTTGTTCTTCAATCCGTAGTTGTAGATTTCTTTGAATCTGGCACAAACATTGCAAACAAGGTAAGTTAAAAAATGTCAGGAATTTTTATGTTAATATTCTCTCAGCTTTTACAAGTCTTCACTTAAATCATGAAAAGACGAGCCAAAGATTCTTAAAAATGGGTATTGGCTAGTCAACGAACTAAGTAGTTGCTATGGGCAAAGAATAAAGAATTTTTTGTTCATGGTTTAATAAGCATAAGAACCAGGCCCAACTCGCAAGCAAACTTTAACGCAGACGAATTCAATTCTGAAGAATAATAAAAAATGAGTCAAACAACATTCACTTAGCAGGAAACTCCATTGAAATACCTCCAACTGCTCGTGTAGGCGTCTCTGGACATCTAGTTGCAATTGCAGTGCTTCTCTGATGTGTGTGCTGCTGCAAGAGGTATCATTAACAGTAGAAACGTTCCGGAGTCAAATGTTTGTCCATGCTAAAGAAACCAGAAAGATGTATTGATAATCTAGAAGAAAACTAGTTTACCTTCTGACATCGAGGTGCTGCATTTCGCATGTGCTATTTCTTTTCTCTGCCCTCCCTGCAATAATAATTTCATTTGGTTCAGAATCATCCAACAATTTAAGTAGAATAACCTCTCTCCATTGATTCAAAAGCGTGCAGATCTTCAGCAAAGAGGATCTGGAAAAACATCAAATATTTAACCATTTCATATAGAAATATTCTAATAGTTAGCTTAACATAAGAGTAATAGTGCCACATTGCTTATATAGAAACCTAACTAAACAGAATTTAGGATCATGTAATTAGCTGCAAGTACTTGATTTATAAATCTTGCCAACTTAAAGTATGACATTATAACTCTGAATGAAAGTCGCCAAAGTTTGTAGCAACAGATACCACAGTCATGAATATTAACTAGAACAAGGGCTTACCATCAGCGGAATATGGCATGTATTTTGCAGTTCTATATTTCTGCAGGGTCAGAGAAGCGACAGTTCAGAGCATTGTAACAAAAATCTGAAATGGTGGCCTAGAATAACGTAGCTATTGCAAAGTGAGTTATTACCTGCAGATGGCTTTTCACATGAAAGATAGTCAAACCACCTGAGTCCATCAGCTTCAGTATAGCCTTCGGTGTTGCTTCTACAAATCATGCAATCAATTTGCTCATAACCAGATGATAACTTTACTGCTTAGTTGACTAAGAGCTTATGTATAGGTTACTTACTATCAGCACCTCCAAGGCGATTTACACACTCTACAAACTTCTCATGAAGATCTTGAGTCCATCTTATTCTTGTTTTATTGGGAAGCACCACTCCAGTTGGCACCCGGTTGCCAGAACATACAGAAACACCTTCGGAAGAAACCCTTGAAGGCAGCTTCTCTTGTATGGAAGAGAAGTTCAGCTGTGCAAATGAAGAATCGCACGGAAGAACATGTCTAACCTGTGAGAAAGCAAGTCGCCGTTGTCCAATTGGATTGCTGATAAAAATGCAACAGTAAAACGTAAAATTTGATGCTCATACTCTGTGCTCTTGAATTCCCTGGGAGGGAACTGAAAAGTGACTCCCAGAAGAGGCAGGATCAAGAGTCATCGACTTGTCGAGCTCATGCTTGTTAGACAAAGCACTGCCGGACTGACTTTTAAACGACTTGCCGTAAAACTTATGGCGGTGATCATACCCAGGAAATTGAACTTTTACAACTGACTGTAAGGTGTTTCTTGGTTCAAGGTTATTGTTCGTCGTTTCTTCTGTTTCAATAGAATAATTTTCCTTGACAGAGTTATGTGCAGGGATTGATGGAACATAGGACGTGGAGTACTGAGAAGACAGAGGACTGTCAACATGATCATCGTAGTCCAGGAAGCCCATGTATCGTTCTGTTGCATAAAAAGCTGAGGCTGGTGAGTCGAACCTGCTCATTATGCTGGTAGATGGTTTATGAGGCCTCAGGTTTTTCTGTTCTGTGCCTGCCTCCAAGTCATGCGACTGAACCCAATTTACCATGTTCATCCCAAGATGGTGATCATAATATTGGGAGGAAAGATTGCTGAACTCACCAATCAGCCCATGATTTGGTTGAACTCGTTCTTGGAAATCAATTCTCGACGTGTTCATTTACAAATGAAAATATAGGTCAACAGGAAAATCTAGCAGAGAGAAACTTTGTTTAGATTTCTTGGTTAGCATCAAAAAGTGTATCAGAATACATACTAGTGTGAATTATATAAGCAGTGAAATCCGCGCAAGATACACGCAGAAATCTGGCAGCAAAAAGAAAAGCAAAGATGCAGATAAACAAACATATTGAATTCGAATGCCTGAAAAATAAATATTTCTGATATTCCAAAAGACTTCATGAGTAAGAAATGAATATATATACCCACAATGAAACTGTGTAAGCCTTTTAAGTGGATAGGAATGAACAATGATCTATTGACATAACCTAAGCAAAAATAACCAAATAAATAAAATCCATTAAAAATAAACAGAGAAGTACAGCTGAATGTTGTCTTCTTCTGTAGAAAAAGAATCAACTGTCTTCTGGTAAGTTTGAAGGATCCCAAACAAAAATCCTTTGAGAACAAAGAAAAGAACAGGGAAAAAAAAACCCTTTAAGCATCAGACAGAATTGTTCTCCAATTGTTGTAGATTTGAAGAAATGGCGAATAATGTTACGGGCATCTGTGACTGTTGCTGAATTATATAATGGGATCCTTCGCATAAATTCACTGCAACAGATCTGCTAATATTCCTGCTAAAGGTACGGATAAAATCACTTTAGCCAATTACCAACAATATATAAACGATACAGAAATATGAATCGAACTTTTTATCCTAAAACAGAGAGATAACATTCCTTTTCCCTTCCCTTCCCTTCCCTTCCCTTCCCTCAAGACTGCATCTTGAAAATTATGAATCCGGAATTACGAAAAGTTATTACACTGTTGTATATTTTAACGTCAAAGTACAAATGAAACGCGGAACAAAATATTGAGATAGATAACTAAAAACTACTCCTTCCCATTTTGAAGTAGTTTTAAAATACCATTCGAAATATGTATATATTTTGAGTCAAATAAATCTCATTGCACCATTATGAATTGCATATATTGATTTACGAATGGTTAGTAGTAGAATCTTGATATAGTTATACTTGAGTTAACATTTTATTTTTTGTACCTTATGGTTTAATTATTATGTATTTAAAGAGTTGCGGCAATGAATTTTCCTGTAATTAAAAGATATATTACTAAAAATTAAGAGATAATCGTTCAAAATATCCTAAATTGTACATGTTCTATTAATTATTAACAAACTTAAAAATTTGTTAGAATGATACATAAACTATTTAAAATAAAATGAGAATAGTACAATTCCTCGAGTGGTAATAGATCATATTCAAAACAATTAATTAAACCATGTTTGTAGATAATTTGGGAATTTTTTGTATAAAATTTTAATTTGTTGATATTAATTGATAGAATATATACCGATTATTATTATTTTAATAAATATCTCATACGTAAATTGAAATTGAGGTAGGCACATTGCATTGCTCTCAAAGTTCGCAAGCTTACCATGTTAGAGTGCGTGGGTTGCTCCAGATGAAGACATTTTGACACTAAGTTAGTAAAAGCAAATGGTGTTAAGTATGCAAAAGAATTCCTAAGTGAATTAATGATTGCAATGTGTACTTACCTTGGGGTGTGTCTTTTTGTTTTGTTTTTAATTAATCTTTAACGATTAGAGTTAGGTTCTAAATATCTAGGTATACCTGAATCCATCTTTATAAGAAGCTTAATTAATCTGTGGTTGCGACTCTATTTTTACATTTAAATAAGTTATATCTTACTTGATTTCATCCTTATGAATAAATTGAATCTTATTTTTTAAGCATCTATGAGGCATTTAAATAGCCTAGATAACGGTAGGCCTAGAAAAGAGATCCAGCACAAAGGAGCTATAAGTCATCAAGCTTAAATAAATAAATTGGAGTTGGCTAAATGAATCGAGCTCATCTCATACGCATGTTATGAGTGTATTATTATCTCCAGGTTTATTCTTTTAAAACTTTACTAAAAAGATAAGCTAATAATAGGCATGTTGAAACATTGTTTTACGATGGTAACACTTCTCATAACTTTGAAAATCAAGTAGCCCTCCGTCATTTGTTTAGGCCTTCCTCTTACCACAAGAAGATTGCATTTATATGAATTTCTTCTACATTTAGAGAATATCCAAAAGAGGTAATAGAGCTTTTTCATATGGAAGCATAGTACATTTGATAAAAACTATTTAGAAATCAATACATATTTATTGGAGTTCACACATTTTCCATTCTAAAAATTTAGTTAAAACTTTGGAGAGGATCACGAGGAGATTTTTATAGGGAAGAAATAACTGGGGATAATTTAAAGTCAATGTTAGTTGGATGGAATTGTGTAAACTAATTGATAAAAGGGGTTTAAGTATAACCCTAATTAATATAAGCAATAAAGTATTGCTAGGGAAGAGAATATGGAGGGTCTTAGTATATAAAGACTCGACTTCTTGAAGCAGTGAAGCTTCCTACTTAAATAAATTGCTTTTACTAAAGGAATTTATTGAACAAAATATTAGTTTGATAGTGGCAGATAGGAAAATAGCCATACTATAGTTTGACAATTAAGAAATGGGAGGACCCCTAATAAAGAATCAAATGGTAATTTAGGCTTTGATAATTATCCCTAATAAGGTTAGTGTGTGCAGATGGGTAAATGATAGTAAATGGGATAATTACCTGAGAGGAATAGAACAATGACTCCCTTAATGCCCCCAAAAGCCTAACTAAATGATTCACTATAAATGAAATAGTATGTTAGTGGGAAGTTTAGTAATAAGGCATAAAGGGAATGGATATGGACTAAAGAACCTAAGATCAGATGGACTAAGCTAATATAGAATGTATGCCTCATGCCAAGAACCTTCTTCTTTCTATAGATGGCAATGAAGAACAGACTTCGTACTTTAGATCGACTAACTTTTATGAATCTACTTGGAATCAATTGCGCACATTTTCTTTGAATGTAAGCGTTCATTTGGAATATGGAATCATGCTAAAGGACTCTGATTATAATAATACATAATTAACAATCTCTTGGGTATAATTAAACTCTTACAAGATGATAGGTGCAACTCTAGAAGTAATAAGGTAGTATATATGATTAGTCTTGGAATATGTTTGCAAGAGTTGTAGATAGAAAGGAATCATAGGTGCTTTAAAGAAATGACAACTCGATGGAATTGGCAAAAGGGATGGCTACCTTTAGGATAAGGGAACAACTTATTCTAAAAAAGGAAGCCAAGATTTATAACATTAAGATAGTAAGAGCCTATGATATCTAGCATCATCTATAAGCACTAGATAAAAAGATATTCAAATTCTAGACTGTAATATATGGTTCTCATGTATACTAAGACCGAAACTATATAAAAGGTAAGGTAAGGAAACACATATAGAGTCTTTATAAACCAAAAAAAAAAACACTCTTTTAGCTTTTTTAAAGTTGTTAAAGAGAAGACAAATATGGATGAATAGCTAAGAGGGACCTTAAGTAAATACCATGTAGATAGCCAATATGTAAAATGCAAAAAGTGAAACCATGATAAAAAGAAATTTTAGCCAGCAAGGAAATTCGATACCAGTTTTACGAGGGTGTAGTAAGAGATTGCATCCTTAGAACTTCCTCAGAGGACTAGGAAGTAGCTTTCTTAGAACTTTTTCCCTTAAAGAAGTTGATGAATAGTAGTAAGTACAAACCAAGTGAAGGCTGATACATGTCCAAGATAACATGTATACATAAAAAAATGTTGTATAGTTAAGTCATAATAATAATGACTTATCTTTTTAGGAAGTAGAATCATGGTAAAATTCTATGTGTGTTTAAGGTTTCTACATGTGGTGATGTTGGTGTTTTGCTATAAATTAAAATCCTTTGTACATTTTTTAATTTCTCATGAAAATTTTAATTTCACAAAAAAAATCTTTCATATCAACAAAACAAACCTTTAAATATCATCAAGCTTTTTATGAATTTCAATTCTATTTCGAACAGGATAAGAAATATATATCAAAGCTTCCTTGGAGATTTCATGTTAAATCTAATTTTCACTCATTATGTAGTGATGTTTTTATTACCCTTAGAGATGTGAAATGTCTGCTAATCTTAATTTTTTAATTTTGATTAACCTTTACTATCAATTCCCCATATATAATGCCCATTATGAACAACTTTAGCTTACTTTCATCATTTTTCAAAGTTTTAGTATGTTTATTTGAGATTAACGTATCCATGTTTCTTTTGTCTACCTGCTTACGAGAGAAGGAAAAATGTTATAGTGTTTTTAACAAAATTATTGCATTCTTAAAAGTAAGATCAAAATCTCTTTCTCCTTTTCTTTTTTACAATATGGAGAGTAAGATTAGTTCAGATAACGAGTTAACTTCTAATGCATTTAATGATGTGTGCTTAATTGCATCTAAATGTAAAATAACAACCCTAAGTCTTACAAGCCTATTGATACACATTCACCATCTCTTATAATAGCTGGGCATCTATTTAGGATATTATATGAACCTAAAAATGTCAACTATAGGAAGAGACTTTGTTTAAGAAAAGTTTCCTTAGAATCCTTACATGTGGAATTTAACAAAAACTTTGAGGTGTCACTGAAAGTAAAAAAAATTCAAGAAGAAAAATTTGAGAAGTTGAAGAAAATTTTAACATTCGTAAGGATATAGAACTTAGGTATCCCAAAGATGATAGACATATATGTCACCTCATGCCTAGAAAGGTGGGTTTTTTTTTAACTATGTTGCTTTCAAATATAGGCTTTAATTTCAAAGACACTTAACCATCCTTCAAATCCTTAACTTGATAGGTTTAAAACCAAGCTAACTTCACTCTTATGCTTGGAGTCTTTTTAATGGATTTGTATTTTCATATAATATTATAAAGATGGTTCTAACCTTAATTTGTTCAGGTTTATTGAGCATTGTATGCATATTGGGACCAAAAGTGAATGATAAAACTTAAGTATTAGAAGTAGATCTTGGTTATTGGTGATTCCTAATGGGTTACATGATTAAAAGGACAAGTTCATTTTACTAACAAATGAGACAAGTTTGTGGAACTTTAGTATTGAATGGAGAGAACAAGATGGAAAGTTCTTTTAGTGCAAATCAAATAACATAACTATACAGTTCCTTAGTCAAAAGCTAGTAAACCTAACTTATCCCTTTTTTGCTTGATAGATACTATTTTGTCAAGCAAGCTTAATCCAATCAGGGGTATCTTGTAGAAAGAAGTACCTTTTTAAGTTTCTTTCGTCTTATTTTATTTTCCTTATTTTGCATTGAATTTTTACTAGCCCTATTATTTTTACATCCATAAGCATGAATCAGATGCTCATTAGGATAAATAAAATCGAGAAAGGCCTACCAGGTTCATTCTTAAAGAGAAGAAGAAATAGATAGTGACCTATAGTGATGAAGTCACTTCCGTTAAGTCTGTTAATAACTACCAATTAGGTTATGTTCTTAGTATAATTTTGAAAACATTTTACTTGTTCTTATATGGGTTTTGTTATATTTGGTACTTAATATAACTTATATTTTATTTATAGGCCCTTTTTTTAGCTTTTTAATGAATAAGAAATAGATTTAAATAAGTTAGAGCTAAGTTAGAAAAGTTTTGGCACAATTTTATGGAAACAAAAGTTAAATATACACCTATGTTCTAATAATATAGGACAATATAGACTCGTCTTCAACCAAATTAAACTTTAGTTTACTTTATTTCACATCGACAAATATAAACTAAATATAGACCTATGTTTATGTTCTTTAGACCTGTGTTATTAAAATAAACCATTAAATACATGATTTAGGAAATTACTAAGCTAATATAAGTACAATATGGACCTATTTTGTACATAAAAATTTTAAGATTTTATGTATAAAAGGATAAAGAGGCACAAGAGATCAAAGCATGGTCATAAAGAGCTGAATTAAAATGTCTTAATATAAAAGAAGCAAGTTTGGAAAAAAGAAGGGATCTTATTAAGATTCAACTAAGGAACTTAAAGACTTTAAGAATCCATGAGAATGACCTCATATATTTTATTTTTCTTTCTTGATTCTTTTTAGATTTATTCATTTTAGAATGAAATAAATTAGGATAGATCAAAATGGGATGAACCTAAAACTATTATGTTGGATTGATTCTTTGATTTGATGAAAGATCTAAGTTTTCTTACATTAGTAAATTTAATTTTGTCTATCTTTTCTTTTAATTCAATCATTCATTTTATTAGATTCAATAATAAAAGTGATTATTAGTATCATTAGTTGTATTTCTCATGGGATCAACACTCTTATTTAATAGACTATACTATAATAATAATAATAATAGACACACTTTCCTAATGGTCATTAGTATTATTTTGTTTTGGATACATCACATCACCTACATCCTTAGTGGCTTCTACCCATATGTCCTTATCTTCTTCATTTACTTCCCTCCTACCATGGAAAACTTTGTTACCCTCCTAGTGTCTCATAAGCTAATGAAAATGATGACCACTTTTTTTTTCCTCAATTCATTGCGAAGAAAAGTGATATTGTCTTCAAGAAGGATAAGATGGCATTAGAAATGGTTTTAGGGATGATGATCTTAAGGGATATAGAAAGCTTAAAGAACATAAATATAGACTCCATCTACACCATTACTGAGATGCACTTATGTATAGTAAGTCTATTTGGTTGATTTAATTTCTTTTCCTTTTATGATTAAAATTTTGGTTTTTGATTTTTGATTTTTGATTTTTGGTTTTACTTTGTAATAATAGTCTATAATAAGGTTTATAAAGAGTTAGATAGTAGTGCAAAGGAAAAGGAAAAGGTTAAAAGCACTAACCATAAAGGGATTCAAATATTATGAGCCCTTTTTAGTAAGAAACATGTGACTATTAGGAAGTATTTCAAGCATCTCAATAAGCTTAAAAATAAGAATTCAATGTTGATGGACAAGGTTGTATGCTTGAGGGGCATGCTCAAGGACTAATGGAAAAAAATCAAAGGATATGACTTCAAGTCTGAAATCATTCATTGCTATCGCAATTTTAAGTTTACCCAAAATTATAACTAATTTTATCAATATTACGATGGTAGGATTCGAGGCTTATAAAAAGTGTGTATAGAAGAAGTATCAAACTTATCTTTTACTAATCTAGACATTGATGATGATTTTATTGAGCTTGTGTAAATCGAGGCTAAGGAACCTGAGGAGCTTTGTAAGATTAATAACAAGGAGATAATCAATCCCTTAGGCAATGGATCCCCTAACCCTACTCTTACCAATCTTGCTACTTTTAATAGCATCCTAATCACCATATAAGACTTATCATTATCTTGCTTACACTGTCCCTCTTTTTATTTGTATGGATGAAGTTGCATATATAATTTAGGCACATTTATCCCTTCATTTTTATGAAATTTATTTTTCGTTAATTTGGTGAATATTTTTTAGATATGATGGATTATAAAATTTGATGTTTATTACTTTTAACTCTCTTGTCTTGAAAATTTTGGAAGAAGTTTAACAACAAAAATTTAATAGGCCTATAAAGTCTAATTCTCTCACTTTGACCAATTTTTAAAAAATTAAATAGATAAACTTAATAGTTCGATAGAATCTTGAGCTATACATTGTCACATTTTGATGAATTTAGGTAAATAAATTTAATAGACTTATAAAGCATGATGACATGACTTCTTTCTCTCTTCAAAGGAGGAGTCTCCCTATGAGTTTTGTGGTGACTCCCCTTTCACATTGGGGTCAATGTCCAGGTTTGGCTTGCATCAAATTTTAATAAATATAGGTCAATTGCTTTATTAAAATTTAATTAATTTTTATCTATAAATTTGATAAGCTCCTAAGATCTCACTCTATCTCAACTTATTAGATTTTAGTTAATTTAAGTAAACAAATTTGAAAGTAATTTAGAGGCTTGTTCTATCTTACCTCATTAAATTTTAATGAAATTAAGTAAATGAATTTGATAGACATATGGCGTATTGCTCTATCTTACATCATCAAATTTAAATAAATTTAACTAAATTAATTTCACATAGGCTCACTCTATCTCACCTCTTTATATTTTAATACAGTTATGGCAATAAATTCGACATGTTTGTAAAGTTGCACTCTATCTTTTCTTGTAAAAGTGTAATAATTTTAAATAAACGAATTTTTAAGGTCTAAAAAAGTCTTGTTGACTCACCTTATCAAATTTTAATTAGTTTAAATAGATAAATTTAATATGTTTTTAAGGTCTTGATCTATCTCACCTTATCAAATGTTAATAAATTTAACATGCTTATAAATTTTTTCCTGATCTCACCTTATGAAATTTTAATGAATTCAAGTAAATGAATTTGAATATCTATAAAGTCTTGCTATCTTATCAATTTTAATAAATTAAAAAAATGAATTTGAAAGGCCTGTAAAGTCTCGCTTTATCTTGTCTTTTCCAATTTTGATGAAGTTATTCATATCTCTTCAGGGGATACATTATCTCTTACTACTCTTTTTAAGTTTGGGAGTTGAAAAGGCTTCTTCTAGACTTGAAACTTTTGGCATATAGGTTTTTATTTTTGATCTAGGTAGTTAGAGGAGGTTTATCATAGGCTTAAGACTTATTTTACCTATAGGTTTTCAATTTTGAACAAAGGAACTAAGGATGTGTTTCTTAAGACTTTTCAACAAGTAGGTTTTGAAGTTTGAGGTTTAATTTACTTGGAGATAAAATATTTAACATAATATTAAAAAATGTGTATTTAAACAAGTAAATAAACTTAAAATTTTGTATAATGGAAATATTTCCTTAGATGAGTCAATAGTACTTCAAAGTCATCAACTTCTCGATTTTAAAAGTCTTAAGTTGGTTTAAAAATTTGGCATAATGGGTCCATGACCAAAATAATGTGAGTTTTCTTTATGAATTACATCCTTTTGAAATTTTAATTTCCTTAAAAAAATTTCACCCTTTTGAAGATTTTGGTCTCTTTTAAGAATTTAGTTGTTTGGCTTTTATTAGTATGCTTCATTTTTTATATGCATGAAATGTTCTTGTGTTTTTTTAATTATAACAAATTAAGCATAAATGTTTATTGTCTCCCTCTTGTTGATATACATACATCCTTAGGCTTGGTAACTTCAACTTTATAGAAAAACTAAATGTGATGTTACATGATGTTTTATTAGTAGGCATTATTGGGATTATTCATATGCCTATAATATATCATACATCTCATCAGCCCATACACCTTTAACATCCTCAACTTTAGCCTTCAAAACATGCAATATAATTATATTTGTGACTTTAACCAATCTATTGGACTATGGATATGCTAGGGTTGCAAAGTAATGTTTGTTGTTGGAAAATTTTCCAAATTCTATTTTTTCAAATTAGGTACCATTATAAATAAAAATTACTAAAGGAGTGTAATATTTTCATTTGATATTTTTCTTTAAAAAGCTACCTGATGTCTTTTATGTCACAATTCTTAATGGGTCTTCTTCTACCTAGCTTTTTAAAAAAATCAACCCACATTAAAAAGAATTTAAGTTGCCTTATGTTGGACAAAAAAGGTAAATAGACCTCCATTTCCCTTTGGGAAAAAGTGATCAAACTAGATACTTCTATATAATCGATCATAGGCGAATGATACAAATTAAAATACCTTTAACACTTGTCACATCATTTTGTAAATTCTTTAGCATCCCTTCAAATTATGGGTAAAAAATGCATACCTTACATTATTATATGCTAAAGATGATCTCCCCAATGCGATCCATATACTCCCATATCTTGATAAAAACATATTGTGATTCCACTTTTGGGATTCACCATAGGTATGAAAGAGTAAAACATCTCCCAATTAGGCATTTATAATTATTTACCTTCACACCTACAACAAACGTTTTTTTAAATTCTATTTATGATATTATAGGAATTTTTATTCTAATATGTTATTTTATTAGTTATGTTCAGTATGCTTCGTTCTTTTTATTAACATTTAGATGATTTATATATGATTTACTTAGGTAAGTATTGGTTGTATTTGTTCTTTACCAAAAAAAAAACTTCGAGGCACAACAACTTTGCTGTATCGAATTTTAGATAGATATCACCTTGTGATTTTATTATTGATATTTCAATTTAATATTTATATGTATATTTTTTTAGTGATTTGTAGCCTTATGGTTCAGTTGTTGATGTATTAATTCAATGTTTATATGTATGTTTTTAGTCATACGCCTAAAATTTTCTTATGATTTGTTAATTTATATTCCTTCATCTTATAAGTATTATTGAGCTAGTTTCTACGTATGGCTTTAAATAATGTAACCAAAATTAAGGTAGACTTAATAGATTGTGGTTAGGCTTGTAGGATTGCATAAATAAATAACCAAAATGTCATATTTGCACCCTACAAAGACACTCTAATGCTTAATTCAGAGAAAGTAAAAGATATTAAGTATCCAAAAGAGAATTCTTAAAGTGAGTTAATGATGATTTTAATGTACAGTTACCTTAATTGCCACCCTTTTACAATTGACCACTCAAGAAATAGAGTTAGATTCTAAAAAATTAAGTATAATTCAGTTCTACAAGGAAGTTTTGTTAGTTTTTGATTGAGACTCTATTTCCATATTTGGTTATGTCTTATCTTGATTAATATTTTTCTAATAAATAAAATGAAAATACTATTTGCTAATCATCCTTGAAACATTTTAATGGGTGAGGTAATAGGTAAGCTAAAAGACAAACTTATACAAAGGTAAATGAGATCACCAATTATGATAAAATAAATTGGGTCATATCGAATATATCAAAACAATCTCATATAAGTCTTAGGAATTCATCAATCATAACAACCAATTATATAATTAAAAAAAGAAAACAAAGAGATAGATGGGACAAGGAAAGAATTTGAAACTTGTAAGGTTGTTTATATGGAATGTAATTCCATTTAAAGCCTTTAATGTTGTCCTTACCAAAAATTTGACAATTAGCTCATCTTAACTAGTTTATTGCACAATGAATCCTATGATTATATAAGTAATGGTGGCACCTTTACTAATAACTAATATATTATTTTTATGGTTAGTTTATTGCTTTACTCTTCTATTTCTAGCTTATTAATATATTTTTTAGGCATACCTTGACATATTTTGTCTTCAAAAGTGTGTCCTTACTCATTGCTTCAATTAACCAAGATTAATCATTTAACCAATGCAAACATGTTTATAAAGCATAAGGTCCTTTAAATTAATTTGTTGTGATATTTAGTTTTCATTGACACCTTAATTGATATAAAAAATGAAGGACTGATTTACTTTGGAAAGATGAGTAAAATAGTTTTCTACATTAATTTATGTTCAAACTTTTATTTTTGCCCCAATAATTGGTGTTGGAATATTAAATTCCAATTTGGACATTTATTAAGTTCTAATTTTAAAATTTAAAGGTAAGAAAAAATAAATTTAAATCATAAATAAAGGTAATAAACTAGTCCAACAAATGACTCTTATTAATATAGGTTGGGTACTTAATAACCCTATAATGGGGGACAATAAGGTTACTACAAATAGTCTCTAGGTCTTTTGTTGCCTTTCAAATTAAGTTCATGAAAATAAGGAAACCTCTGATCCATTAGGAGTTTTATGCATCAAAAAGGTGCAAAAAGACCTTATCAAGATCAGTTGAAGCAACTTTCATAAGAACAATCAAAATTTTCAACTACTTATTAAAAAGGTTGAAGAGCTTACTCAAAGTCTTTAGTAGTTTGCTCATATAGACATGGAGACCAAAATAGATAACTTTTTAGATTTTCTCCTTCTATACGAGTTTATATTAATCATAGGCTGATCAATAAAGTTTGTTGTATGTTTAACATATGGCATTACAACAGTTCTATGATTGTATAGATTTGAGTGGAGATTTTCTAATTTATCGAAAATGACCAAAGAAACTGATTTTTTCTTGAATAAATTGCATATATGTGGCCTGGATTGGTTTTTATTTGAGTATTATATGGAAAATAGGTAGAAAAATCCATTTTAATGAATTTTCAACAAAAACTGTGAAAATTTGGTGATGCATTACTAGAAATAGTAGTCAAAAGTCACCTATTTCTATGACTATATAGAATAGGATATGGGAGTCTCCTACTTGGAGAATAAGCATTAGATGGTACGGAGCCATATTGACATCTAGCCACATATGTAGAAAACTAACACAAAGGTTTGAAATGTATGACTTGCACTTATATGTCAAATACGTGCCATAAGGGTAAGGGCTCATGCTTATGCATCATATGCATGCAATATACTTATTAGAAGGTGGTAAGCACGTCTATTGTGTGATGCACTAGAGGGTCTATGCATATCATTGCACATTACGTGTGTGTGCCATATATGCCACACATAATTGATTTTGCATATGGTATGGTGGTCAAGCTTGTAGTGCATCGAATCCACCAAAAATAAATCCCAAACACCAAACGAAAATAAATTGCGCACAGTGGTAAATGGGGTCGATCCACAG
>JANJEY010000004.1:53742138-53756685 GCA_024703695.1 Erythroxylum cataractarum | reverse complement strand
CCCAATAATTGAATCAACAAGAGGAATAAAAAGGAATAATTAAAACAACAAAACTAGACAAATATGCACTTATCATAGTGCACAATGCTAACGTTAACATATTGATGTCAATGCAATATAAGACAAAACCCTGAAATTTTTAAAATTTACAAAATCATCATTCAAGTTTTTTAAAATCATTTTTTAGGATCTTATAGCTGCATAAAGTAGAATTTTAAAATTTTTTAGATCATTAAATAGGTTATATTTAAGGTTTAACTTTATAAGAGTTTAAATAAAGTTTTAAAAGCTATAATTGAATGAATTTTCAAACAATTGACTTGAAATAAAAGAAGATAAATATTATTTGTTATCTCATGTGATTAATCTATTAATTTATATTGATTGATATATCAACTTTGAAGAATTTTTTTTGTGAAATCTTAAATGAAGGTTATTAATAATGTTTTTCGACACTGTTATATGATAATGAGCAAATGCATTAAGATATTGCATTATCTAGTGCTAAGTTAATCATAGATTTATGCCTATATAGGAAAATGTGAGGATGATATATGAGTTCATTCATTATGCTTGTGAAATTTTTTGAATGCTAATAAAAATGTAGTCGCCATAATGGTCTTTCCAGTTGGTATTTGAACTATTTTATGAACATATTGGAGGATGTCTCTAATTTTATATTTGGTTATTATGTCCACATAAGTTAACCTTATATTAAAATTTGAGAAATAGATAAAGGCATATGGTGGGGGATAGTTATTGCTTGAGTAATCTATACACACACAGGTGGTAGAATCAAAAGAGTTAATAATTTGTCCTTTGATTGCTTTTATGTGGAGATTTTATCCTTATATATTATATATTATGCTCACAAGTGTTTCATGATATATTATATAAAATTCTCAAGAAATAAAATATTTATGGCTTTTGGTACCGTTGTTATCCTACATTTGTACTAATAATAAATATTGTTTATTTTGTAGTCACCTTTTATTTAAATAAAAACACTGTCATAATTGAAATGCTTATTAGTTTCAATTTAAACAAATGGAAGTAGGATATGGAGTTTGCTCTAAAGATAACTAATTTTAATATGGCTATAATCATGGATAAGTTATTTATTCCCTTATCTAATACAAAGGCTGACAAGGTGGATTATGCAACCTAGAAGTGGTCAAATAGGATCTATTATTAGACCATAAAGAGGTCCATACTTAACCATCTACTAAATAGACTTCCTGAGAATAATATAGCTAAAGATTTTCTCAAATTTGTGTTTTAGGGTTACAAGTTATCGTTTGATGATAAGATTGGTACTATTTTGAAAAAATAATATTTTTTGATATACACATGGGGTAGAAGTGAGGGAATATATTATCTAGATGGTCCACCTCTATAGTAAGCTAAAAGCCTTGAATATTGTTATTCTTAATGCTTATATTGTGCATTAAGGTTTGAATACTCTTCCTTTCAAGTTTGATATTCTTGTCACCGTTTACAATTCTTAAGATGAAGCTTAGGACATAAATTTCTTGTTTACCTATTATCTTAGGGAAGAGGAAAAGCTAAGGAACTAATTTTTACCAAAGGAAAAGTAAAGGCCATACCCAAAAAGTTTAAAGGTAAGGCTTCTAAAATCCCTCCACCTAGAGAAGTGGGTCAGACTAGAATATAAGGAGCCCTATAGATTTCATGAAGGGTGTGCAAATTTTTTTTATGAAAATAAAGGAAAAAATATTTCTTAAAATACAAAACCTAGAAAGACAAACAAGACCTATTAGTTAATTCTTTTGCTTGTGTTATTATGAATATAACATTATCATACCTATATTAGGTTCTTAGTGGCTAGATAATGGGGGTTTTAATCATTTTACCTCCATCATATAGGGATTCATATCAATAGATAGACAATTAAAGATGAGTCTAAATTAATGGTTGGTAATAATGAGGAAGTTGTTGCTATCTTTGTTAGAGTTATTTGTTTGAATTTAGGCACTTAATTCAAACTTATTCTATATGACACTTTCTATATACCTTCTTTTATATGAAACTTAATTTTGTGTCAATTTTTGACAAAAAAATTCTATAATTTTGTAATATGAAATTCCATTATGGCATAAAATATTAGGCCATATCTCTAGAGACATAGTTGAAAGATTATGATAACATTCATTTAACTCTTGACTATAATGATTTAAAGATGTGTATTAATTTTTATAGAGGTAAGTTAACTAATTTTAAAAAGAGGTCAACTTACAGTTATGATATATTGAAATTTTTTTGGAAGATGAAAATTTTATATTGAAACTCTAAGAAAAGCTATTACATCATTTCCAAGTAGAATTTTTACATACAAATACTAGTTAAGCACAAAATGCCTAAGAACTTAATTACAAAATTCACATATTTCATCTGATCTTCATACCTGGTGTGATTTTTCTTTGTGCTTTTCTTTCTAGCTTAATTGCTCTATCTAGTTTCTATTGTTGTCAACTAGTTGATATTTCCTAGTAGCTTCCTCTTTGTATATTATGGTATTTCTTTCTCTCCATGTTATATAAGTAGTTGAAGTGAAAGTAGTTTTGAGCAGCTTACCATTTTTCTTAAGTTCCTTGACCTTTTTGGTAACTCTTTCTACAACTCCATTCCAATCATATGCTTGACATTTCACCATTAAGAGATACAAAACTCCATTTCAAATATTTTTAGAGAATCTACATTTGAAAAAGAGACGATTTTGATTTTCCTCCTCTTCTTTGCATAGGATACAAATGGAATCAAAGGAGTCAAACCACCTATCTTTCTCTCTAATCCTATTTTCTATAAACAGCTAGTTAATTAATGAAGCTTTAGGATTTAACGTATGTTTCCATATTAGTTTATACCATAGTATAATATGATGGTTTGTTATGTAAATCTTGGAACAAGACTCATTTTTTAAATGACCATTGGGGTATCCAAATGAATATGTCTTCTTTGTGCACTTAAAGAATTTAAGGAGGCTAATTGGATAGTGTAGAGGAGCCTTTAAAAGTTACAATGCCAAACCCCATCCAGTATGAGAAAGGAGACTTTAGCATAAAAAGGAATTCGATTCCTTAAATGTAGGAGATCATTTTTTATGAATAAAATATTGTGTTCATTCCAGTCATTATACCAAAACCAAAATTTTCCCCATTCCATAACACATGCTTGATTTAAGGGTATAAATGATTTATCAGCTTTAACATATGTGAGAAGCACCAAGAGTGATCCCTGTTGGTTTCCAGGTATCACAAATTCTAGTTTTTTTAGATAAATTTCATTGATCCATCTAATCCAAGTGCTCTTTTATCATTATATAACCAATAAATCCTTTTACTTAAGAGGAATCTTTGCATAAGAGAAATGGGTATGATTCCTAGTCCTCTCGTCTTCTTTGGAATATATATCTCATCCTATTTAACTTTTGTCTCTTTAGAGTGTTCTACTTTACTGGACTATAAGAACACTTTGATACACCTTTCAAGCTCTTTGATGACTCTCTTAGGAAGCATTGTATAAGCAATCCAATTCACTTTTATACTATTTAAGATAGAATTGATGAGAGTGAGTCTAGCTACAAAGGATAAAAACTTATTTTACCAAACATTGATCCTTGCCTTGTATGCTTCAATCAAAGGAATGCAATCTCTAATTTTTGGTTTAATAGTAGAAATGGTGATGCCAAGATATTTTAATGGTGGATATTGAATTCTATATCGAGCTCTTTCACTCAATTTAGATTGATTCCTCATAAAAGAAGAAATAAACATATTGCTTTTGCTAATGTTGACATTTAAACTATAACAAGTTGAGAGCAACTCCAAAATACCCAATATTATCTTAATGGATTGTAAATTAACATCAAATAGCAGCATAAGGTCATCAGTAAAGTTCAAATGAGTGATACTGAATTCCCTACATCTATTATGGTATTGAAACATGCCATTATAGGAGATCAGTTTATTGAGTATCCTGAATAGCGCTTCCATAGCTAGAGTGATTTAGTGAAAATTATTCATACTAATATCTTTAGCCCTATTCATTTAATATCTATAATTCTAGATATTTTCTATCTTTCATTGATGATTATTCACATCATAGTTATGTGCTCTTAATTAAGAAAAGTTTGAAGTTATTGATATATTTAAGATCTTTAAGATTGAGGTTGAGAACCAATTGGTAAAATTGATCAAGATTGTTAGATCTAATCATGGAGATGAGCATTATGGGAAGTATTGAGTTTCAATATAAGAAAAAAATTTCATTTGTTAAATATTTAGAATCATGGGGCATAATGGCTCAATTTACTATGTCAAGTAATCTTAAAAATAATGTTGTGGTTGAAGGGCAAAAATGCACCCTCAAAATATAATGAGGTGCATGCATAGTAAGTCTAACTTGCCAAATTATCTTTAAAGTGAAGCTATTAAGACTATTTTATATATTCTTATTAGATTTCCAAATAAATTAATACTAGAGACACCTTTAGAACTCTGAAAAAGTTGGAAATTAAGCCTCACTTTTCTTTGTATATAGGGCTTCTGTATTGAGGCCCACATATATAATCCTAATAAAGATAAACTAGATTTTTGTTCCACTTGTTACTATTTTATAGGTTATCCTGACCATTCTAAAAGCTATAACTTTTACTATAGAGAGGAAGGATCTATAATTATTGAGTCATAAATAACTAAGTTTTTAGAATATGAATTTTGTGATGAAATTGGTCCTTCTCAGATTTTAGATGACATTAGATTTAGTATAACTATGATTTCATATTCTTTACCCATTCGGTTTGGTTAGTGGATATTAGGTCTAGTGCCATAATAATATAGAAATATGAACCAATATAGGATAGAGTAAGGTTTCTATGGCATAGGATTAATAAGTTCAATTAAGGAGATTCACTACGGTGAGGAGACCTATTATATCATCTGATTACATAGTCAATTTAAGTGAAAATGACTATAATATAGGGCATGTTATATATCTAGTTACTTTATCAAATCCTTTCTAGTCCTTATGCAGAGTTATAATGGAATGTAATGAGAAATGACATGAAGGTCAGGAGGTATAATTAGGTACGAGAGCTTGTAAATTTACCTCATAACTATAAGCCTACTGATTGAAAATGGGTTTATAAGACAAAAAAGGACTCCTAGGGTAAAGTTGAGTAGTTTAAAGCTAGACTAATAGTCAAGGGTTTCATTCAAGGAGAAGGAATATACTTTAATGTCACCTTCTCTCTTGTGTTGTCTAAGGATGCATTCAAAGATTTATAACAATGTTAACTTATTATGAGATAGATTTACATCAAATGGATTTCAAAAGCACTTTTTTAAATGGAGACTTTTATATGAAGGTCAATATGGCGCAGTCTGAAGGGTTTTAGGATCATAAAAAAAAGGTTTATGGTTTATAGAGGAAATCATTGTGCAGATTGAAACGGGATTCTAGAAAATAGTACTTAGAGTTTGATGAGGCCATTAGCTCACTTGGTTTTATGAAGACTAAAGTTGAAAGATACTTGTACTACAAGGTAAGGGGGAGTAAGATTATTATTCTACTTTTTCATATGGATGATATCTTACTTGTGTCAAATGACTTTGACCATGTTGCATAAAGTTAAACAAGTATTAACCAATCATTTTAATAAAAAGGACCTTGCTAAAGCATTTTTTCCTTGGTATTTAGAATCACTACGATAGATCTCAAAACTCATTAGATTATCACAAAAAGCAATAAATGCTTAATTTTAATATAGAGATCTGTAAATCTTGTCTATCACCAATCTTTACAAAAAAGAGATTATCTGGCATAGTATCCAAAGAATAAAGTGAAAAAGAAGGCCAAGAAGAATGATCCTTAATCTAGTTTTTTTGGAAGCCTAATATATGCTTAGGTATTCACTAAATAGGACACTGCATTCTTTGTTAGAATATTAGGTAGATATTTATATAACCCAGATATATATCACTAAAATGCAATCAAACATGTTTAAGATATCTACAGGAGAAAAGTATTATATACTGACATACAAAGAATTTGAGAGTTTAGATCTAACTGGTTATACAGATTTAGATTTTTTTGTATGCTTAGATGTTAGGAAGTCCACATCAAATTACTTTTTCATGTTAGTAGATGATACCATTTCATGAAAAAAAAAATCAAGTAGACACTTGTGACCACTTTGACTACTCATGTATATTTTATTAAATGTTATGAGGTTCTTCGTAGGCAGTCTGGTTAATAAACTTGATTTATGAATTCTCTGTGATTAATTTAGTAGCTAAACCCTTATGAATATATTATGATAATTTTTCCATTGTGAGTTTAATAATAACAATAAAAATTTTACAGGGTTTAAGCATTTAGGAGTCAAGTATTTGACCATTAGAGAGCTTATATAAAATGGTGACATTATGGAGGAGCACATTTTGACTAATTACATCTTAGTTGATCTGCCGATTAAGGAACTTTGCCTTATCATTTTTTAGAGACATGTCTACAATATGGGTTTATCGAAGTCCCCTAACCTTGTTATTTAGGAATTATTGTATTTTTTTACTCTTAACATAATTATGTTTTTCATGTATTATAACAAAGTTGATTATTTACATACGTTGATGATCATGATTTTATTCTTAGTCATACAAATTGTTATGCAATGTCAAAATATGGGTACCGTCATTGTTTGTCACACCTTATTATTCCATTTATGTTAGTAAGATTATTAGATATGTGTGATTGTGTTGAATCTATGTTGTATATGATATATGTTTCTAATACCTTCCAATATCAAAAGCCTTACATGATCAAAGGATGACCTTTCATTATCTCTAAATCAAATTGGTTTAAAAGGTTTGATCAATTCAGGTTCTATTCTTTTGCCTTTATTATTTTTCTTTATAATAAATATAGTATCTAATATTTATCTAAGCAGTCGAATGTTGGAATTTTAAAATCCCATTTGGACATTTATTAGTTACTAATTTTGAAAATTAACACTGAGAAGAATTAAATTTTGATTTAGAATAAAAATAAGAAAGTAGTCTAATAAAGGATCAATTAAATTGTTTGAAGTCCAGTGATAAAAAATAACAACTTATTAGTGTGGGTAAGGTACTTAATGGGTCTATCAAGGAGTCCTAATAAGGCTACTATAAATAGTTGTTAAGTCTCAAGTTGTCTGCATAATTAAGTTCACGAAAGTAAAGAAACCTTTGATCCATTAGGAGTTTTGTACTTCAAGAAAGGCACAGAAAACTTTACCGGGATAATTTAAAGCAAATTTTGTTAAGGACATTGAAAGTTTCAATAACTTATTCAAAGGTCAAGGAGCTTGCTCATATAGAAATTAATAACAAAACTAGTCAAATTATGTAATATCTCCGCTTTATACAAGTACAATGCTTTGTCTTATATTTAACAATTTTTTTTTTTTTATAAATAGTTCACTTGTAACAACTAGTTCATGTATAATTAAGTAGGTCTAACCAATTAAATCCACACTTTGGATCCGTCCATGCTAAGGTTACCCCCTGCATGCGTGCACGTCAAAAAACAAGATTACTCTTTAATCAAGGCCTAGGAGCAATAATGGATGCAACTGAGAAGAATATTCACTGGAAAAATGGTTGAATAATACACTATCTTTGGTTCGGAATGATTTACTACTCCTTTAACCTTGTTTCAACAGGAGAGCAATCCTGGAACAGACATGGTAACGGTGATTAAAGCACATGATATAAGATGCTTATAAATCATTTTCTAATATCAAAACTTTGTCTAACCACTTTTAGCACTTGAAGCCGATCAATCGAAATTAAAAAACAGTATAATTAGCGGTTTTGGAATGCTTAAACAACTGCACTGTTATGTATTTGGAAATGTTTTCGTGTGTAAAGTCATTTTCATACTTGAAATTTGTCTTGATTAGTTTCAAGTCATATCTTTATATTTACATAAGAATCAATGTCTCGTCTCTGTTGTAATTTGTACCATTCAGTTCTACGAATATTATGATTTAATGTATTATTTCAAATTAGATTCATTTAAATTATAATTGTTAAGTAAATTAACATGAAAATGGTAAATTGCATTAAAATTTCTTTTGTTGTGCTGTTTATAAAATTTTTGTGTGATTTAAGTTTAAATTTAAGGTTTAATAAATTATAAAATATCACATCTTTTTCTTATTCAAACATAATTTTCATTTTTACCTACGCAAAGTTGACTTCTGATACGTAGAATTTTGTTATACTGATGCATTTTCTCAGATTTCACAATAAGTACAGAAAAAATGATTCAATTTAGTTTTGGAGCTAATTTCACACTACATTTAATTTTAAGAAACATAGCACATGGGATCTTAATACAATTCAGTTAAAATGTAATGCACATACTGTAAATGTTTTGTTTAGTGTTTCTTGTCATATTTTTTATTTTTGTAATATAATTTTTTGGGTCATTGTTTATTCTTTACTTTCTTTGGGACAACCTAGTAAATATAATTCAAGTGAATAGGGTTTTCAGTTGTACGCATTAGACAACAGTGATTAATTATTATTAGCTGTTATTTCAAGCCCTACGTGTCAAAATCAAGAGAAATGTACTGGTGCAAAGTTTGATTCCTAGGTACTTCAATTTTTGGGTCCCAAATCAACTGAAAACGATCAAAATTTTGTCTGTTTCCTTAACCACGTCTAACCTTCTTCATTATAAAGCAGAATTTGAGAAGGATATATTTCTCAAGCACCTCATTTTTAAAAAAAAAGAGACAAGTTGCAAAAGAAAAAATAAGACTTCATACAGGCGTAGATGTTACAGGCAAGTTGAGGTTTGAGAACCCTGTTCCAAGTCATGTTCAGATTGAAATTCAAAGGCATATATGAAAAGCAGAAACACTTTTTTCATTCTGAGTCTTCATAAATTTAGGCACCATATGCTTGGACAATTCTTCTCACCCATCCATCAAAATCCAATCCCCACCTTCCTGAATAGAACTCATCCATAATCTATATATCATGCATGCTTTGCAATATATTCCATAAATATTCTGAACAGAGTTTTACACAAACATGAGTTTTATTGGTAATATGAGCATTGCTTTTACTTGTAATAAATTCTGGTCATTTATTTCTTTATCCTAAAAATGGAGTTCAAATGTTCGAAGAGCTCCCTTCAGTTTAAAATATTACTTCCAGCACTGACTGTTATTTTCCGTAAAGTGAATTCAAGTGAGAAACACTGGAAAAGAATTTTATATATATATAAAAGCCTCAAAAGCTTCACGTTATAAGACAAAAGATTTACTTCTTTCTTGGACAATTCATATAATAACACTAAATTTTCAACAGCTCCCTTAGCCTATGTAGACATTGTTTTCCTTCTTGTTTTAGTATGGGACTGATAGCTGTATCTTAACTGTTAACTTGCTCCTGGAAGTTGGAGCTTAAAATCGACGTATTCGGCACAAAACATTAATTTGACGTTTTCGAAGTAATGTTTGACGATGATCGAAGCGTAAACTAATTAATTATAATTAAGACTTCGACCCGACAATAAGAATCGTAAAATACAATAGGGAGGGACGTATCTTGGCCGGACATCATCCAAAAAACTGACCCTTCAGAGTATTCACAGGGCGTTTGACCTCAACGAAACACCACTCCTGTTGTACTTGAAAGGCTGTTTCTTCGGAAACCCAAATAAAAAACAAAAACACGGCTTCTCTTTTTTTTTTTTTTTTGCTATAGCGAAACGTGTCCGTGTATTAACTTCTCCAAGTCCAACACATACTATATGGAGTTTTACGTGGAATTAGAATAAACTGACTTGTCAGATCGTTAAGTAATTAGTTGGAGAGCATACCAATGCAAGAACATGTGCGAGATGGAATTTTTAGTACTTTTCGGTATAAAAAGGCCGCCCTTAAATCCAGAAAAATTCCTGTGGATGACTGGATTGGAGAAATAGAAAAGGTCACCTCGGATAACTTGTCAAGTTTATTTTCATAGGACTCATGAAGTTTATAGTTTAATTATTGACAACATATGCCAATAAAGAGATACAATTATCAACTTGATAAATTTAAGCTTTACTTTTCTTTCGAATATTGGAAAAAAAATAGTGAAAAAGAAAAGGATTTGCACAAAAATAAATTGACCATTTTTTTTTTTCCGTTGTTCATCGGAATAGGAATCCTTGTGCCAAATGCCGCCTCTCATAACTTGTCTTCTGAGTCCAGTAACTTGGGTCTTTAAAGGGAAATCCAGATGCCATTAGTATCCCGTACTTACTGTCTGTCTTATGTCGGGGGGAGAAGGACCTTAAATTATTCCCACTACAAGAAGAATAATTGTACTGTACTAATAACCATAAAGATATTGTCTGGTGATTATTCTTGATGGTAGTTTGTGCGGTTGAATATTTCCATGCTTCATGGAAGAATCATTCAACTCACGCCTAACCCACCTAAAAAGAAGGCATTTTAGATTCCCCAATGGCCACTCTCTACTTTTTCTAGTGTAATGCCTTTCGATTATTGAATAGAGAATAGGTACCATTTAAAACTCATTCCAATCACGTGATATTTTACATCAACTTTTAGAGATAAGATTTTAAGAATATTAGAAATGTTCAAAATTCAAGTGTTCTTAGTAAATCACGCCTTAACTATTTATTAAAATTAAAAAATTTTATTAGACAATTATTAATTACAAATTTTTATAAAATTAAATTTGTCATTCCAAATTAAAGATAATAAATAAGTCTAATAAAGGATCTGGTTAAATGAGCCAAAAGTTTAGTAAAAATAGATTCTTATCAGTATAAGCAGATCTGCTTTTGGGCTTGTGATGGGAGAGTCCAATAAGATTTCTATAAATAGTTGTTAAGGTCATTTGTAGCCTAACAATAGAAGTTTGTGATCGTAAGGTTATTCTGATTATTAACAACATAAAGGATGTCACAGAAGCTTGTTTATAAATTAAAAAGCTTGTTCAAAGGATCTAAAAGCTTATTCAAGCAGCTGAGAAGCTTGTTTATTGAGTTTTGGATAGCAAAATAGGTACATTTTTGCATTATCATTGTTTATATAAGTTCATAGTAGACCTTGAGCTTAAAGTTAAGGTTTGTTTTAAGTTATACATGTTGTATTAGAGCATTTCCGTGATTGTCTGAATTTAAATGAAGTTTTTATAGTTCTTCACAAAGAAATTAGAGAAATTTATCTATTTTTGCTTACATAAACTACATATATGTTGTTTGGATTGACTTTTGATGAGTTCGCTTGAAAAAAAGGCAAAAAGATGAACTTCGTTGTGACTAGTAAAAATTGTTGTAATATGATGAAAATCACTGAAAATAGTCGCTAAAAATAACCTCTTCCCAAAAACTAGGGGCGGACACGATGTAGAAATGCTCAAGAGCTTCTACGATGTGCCTAACTTTCAGTGCATGCAATCCACACGTGTCGAATTGTTGATGCGGGCATCTCGTGTGCACTGGATACGTGTTCAACGTATAAGACGCACACATCTATCGTGGTGGGCCCATTTGCGTGTCACGCATGTGATCCATTCACCATAAAGCTGATAGGAGCATCTGTACACATCTGACATGTGCACCACATGCGCCACAGAGATCCATATGCCTCTATATGCGTCTAGTGAGAGTTTTCCATAAACCTTACTCATCTAAAGTCGCGTGAGGCACTGGTGCGTGCAATACATATGTGCATGCTGAAGTGAACATACTATCGAACAAAAAAATCTCAAAATTTACAAAATGGTGCCTCAAATTATTTTGGGTCAAGTTTTGTGGCCAGTGAATTTTCTAAAATGATTTTTTAATTTTTCAAAATTTATTACAATGGTAATAAATAAGGTTTAATTCCATAAAAAATCAAATAAAGTTATCAAAGATGATTGAGTGAATTTTCATGCATTTGACTTGAAATAATAAAGATATTTGTGATTTTGATATCTCATATGGTGTATTTATTATTTGGTATCGTATGATTATCACTTTGATTGAGATTTTCTTTGTGATAAATTTTCAAAGAAAGTTTGTTGATAATGTTTTCAACACCGATATTTGATAATGAGATTTTGCACAATGATTTTACATTTATAAGTGGTAAGTTATCACATATTTTATGCCTATATAGATGAATGCAAGCATAACGTACAATCATATTCTTTATATTTGTAGAATAGTTTGAAACTAATGAAAATGCAGTCACCATAGTGACCTTTCAAGTTAGTAGTTGGGCTATTTTGCTTGCAAGTTTGGAAATGCTTTTGGTCTCACATTTGGTTCTTCTACCTATAGGTGTTGGCTTTGTTGGGAAACTGGGTTGAGATCCGATCCCGATCTTAGTGGAATAATCACGAATTTTTTTTGTGATTTTTGTTTTTCCTAAAACTAAGATCTATTTAATTCTATAAAATGATTAACACACAACGTAATAAAGCGGAAATTTAATTCGTACCTTATCCTGAAGCTTGAACTTTATCTTGTTGTATCCCTTGAACTGTTTCTGAAATTGATCCGTCTTAACCACTGTAGTCGCACAAGTATCCGGTCTCTAACAATATCTATAGAACAGGTTGAGAGAACTTTGTAACTCTTACAGAGCTGGTTAAGCATGAAGCACTAGCTCCATAGAGCTTAAGCCTACTTATAATAAGTTTTGGACGTTTTAGTAATTTAATTGAAATTAAATTTTAATTTCAATTAAACTTGAATTAGAATTACAAATAATTTTAATTAAATACTAATTATGCCCATATAAGATACAATATCTTATATTAATCCTTATTTATTAAATATCTAATATTATATCATATATTTTTCTCAAACTTTATAATCAAATCCAACTTGATTACATTAACTTTGCTCTCTTCAACCCATTCTATAAGTGAGACCCATTAGGTTTCCAAATATATTGGCAATGATTATAAAGTTTAATTTTAATTAATAATTAAAATTAGATAAATTAAAACTCTTTTTAATTTATCTTTAATTCTCCAATTAAAGAATTTATCATAGATCAAGATTGACGTCTAGCAACGCATCATGACCACTCAAATATTTAGGAATGTCAAAGTAGTTTTGATTAATCTTACCATGCATAATTTATCCATATAATTCAATCTTTTCATCATACAGTATTTCGATTAGACATAGAGTATAAAATTAATAACTACTCTATTTTGAGTCTAATCATATTAATTCTCATCCATTAGCTATTGATTCAATTAATGACATTTGTAAACTATATACAAAGCGTCATTTCACCTTAGCTAAGGATTTCTCGAATCAATACTAATTGAGAACAACGAAACATTATCCCTAATTACTTTAGGGTAATGAATCCTATCTTGATAATGCAACTATCTCTATATAGTTCATGCTACATCTAATGACTATGATTAAACGACCCATTAAATAAATCATAAGTAGTATCAAAACATAGCAATCCCCATACAAGATAACTTTGATAATCTCAAGTCAAAGGATCACTTATACAATCATCACAATAAGAATTCCATAGACATACAAGTCATGTTCCAAATGGAATTCTCATATCGGATCTGTTAAGTGAACTTGTTCTCTAGCAAGTACCTACACGTTTGTTTAAGTATCTCTATACTTTAACCTATGAGATTGACTACTTCCTTCATAAGGAAAAACAAAACGTGTGCTAGTCTTTTATACTCTATTAATGTCCAATCTTAATAGAACAATGACTAGGAATATTTAGGAATAATACATAAATGCAATATGGATCTCATAATTATAATCTCATTATAATTTCATTTGCAATGTACAATTATCTCATGGACTTTATCATATGCATCTAAATAGGTACAAGATAATTTCATATGCATCTAAGCATCACATCCTTAAATCATTAGCTTTGAGTCTTTCAAAGACTTAACGTTGGATGTTTAAATCATAAAAAATCACAAAGCACATAATGCAATAATGAGACAATGGTTTCAACATCAAGAAATAAATTTAACTCTAAACACAATCATTTAAGTTGTCCCAAATCACTAATATGAAAAAGCCGCGTGTAAGAGTTCTGGACTAAATTTACATATTAATCAAAACTTAAATGTCAAGTTTATAAACCCCTTTTAATTATACACACACATTAATAATTATTTGTTCAATCAAGTTTTGTAACTAATCCTAAGTACGTTTTCATGAAATGTTAAGCTACTTAAAAGTTCAACAGGTTTTACTATAAAACATTTTTAACACACTTTTTTGGACATGGATCTAGTTTTTTTTACACAGACGCAAATATTGGTAATGAATGTCGATATGGTTACGACTAACACTACAAGAAATTAATACAATCCGCGACGCTTTAAAAACGTCATAGAATCTCAAAAAATGTCACTGAATACATTCCGTGACGTTTTAAAAAATGTCACAAAAAACGTCGCGGAATGTGGTGTAGGCAAAAGGCTTCTGCGACGATTTTCAGAAAACGTCACAGAAAAC
>JANJEY010000004.1:53729758-53742038 GCA_024703695.1 Erythroxylum cataractarum | reverse complement strand
CAGTTGATCAAGTACTTCACATGAATGGCGGAATGGGAGACACAAGTTATGCCAGAAACTCACTATTACAGGTCAGGAATTTCCTATGACGATTGTGCTTGAAATCAACTCTTATTTCTTTGTCACCAATATTAACAAACAGCCCCAGATGCCTAGGATGTTACAACTTACAACATTCTTAAATCAATGCAAGTTTTATGAACTATGCTTTTTGGTGAAACTGATTAAGTTTTCTGTCGGAAACACAGTTAATAAAAATTGATTTACTTAGGATATAAGAATACTACTTCTATCTAAGAACTCAACTTATCTATGACCAATAGTTGAACACAATTTTCTTATGGTGTCTCTCATCGTGATTCGATATTATAACAAGAGCAAAATATTGTCGTTCAAATTTGTCAACAACTGTTTAGATGAGAAGTAATTGATGGGTTTTGCTCTTTTCAAACGTACAGAGAAAGGTGATATCAATGACAAAGCCAATTTCTGAGGAGGCCATTACCAATCTGTACTGTAACATGCTCCCTACGACTCTCGCCATAGCAGACTTAGGATGTTCTTCAGGGCCAAACACTCTATTTGCTGTATCCGAACTTATCAAAGTTGTTCAAAAGCTCTGCCAGAGGTTAGGCCATCAAGGACCAGAGTATCAGGTTTTCTTAAATGACCTTCCAGGAAATGACTTCAACAGTACGTTCAAGTCCTTGTCAGGCTTCCAAGAAGAACTGAATAAACAAGTAGGACTAAGATTTGGGCCATGTTTCTTCAATGGAGTTCCTGGCTCTTTCTACGGCAGGCTTTTCCCTGGCAACAGTCTGCATTTTGTCCACTCCTCTTACAGTCTCATGTGGCTGTCCCAGGTAGCACTGAACTCTGCTTCATGTTCGGTTTTCTTGAAATTTAGTCTGAGATTAAAGTTTTCATCTCGTACATCATCAGGTTCCTGAAGGGCTGGAGGAAAACAAATGGAACATTTATATGGCTAGCACTAGCCCGCCAAGTGTGATTAAGGCCTACCGCGATCAATTTCAAAGAGACTTTTCGTTGTTTTTGAAGTGTCGTTCAGAGGAAGTGAGAGCAGGAGGTCGCATGGTTTTGACAATTCTGGGGAGAAAGAGTGAAGATCCATGTAGCAAAGAATGCTGTTACATATGGGAGCTTTTGGCCATGGCTCTCAAAGAAATGGTCCTAGAGGTACTTGCTAATTAGCTTTTCTCATGTTTATTATACATACACGTAATTGGATTGAAAACTAAGATAGCAGCAAATATAGTAATTAAGCAATTGATCATTAAGCAAATAATTTCAACTCGAAGTCATGCATGATAATTTAATCTTTCTCATATTTAACGCTTTTAAGTGATAAATGAAATAATTAAAATTATTATAATATAAATTTAATAATTTTATGTTTTCTACTAAGATGGGTCTTGATATAATATAACATCAAGACCCATCTTTTACTAAGATGATAAGGAAGCCCTTCATTCAACCACTAATTTCGAATAACATAAGCAAGACCAATTGAACCAGGCTTTTAATGTAATCAGTACTATAAGCCTTTTGGACGTGAGCTTGGAAGACAGTATTGATGATTCAAACTTTGAGGGTGGAATTGCAACTGATGAGACTGTTCTTGCTTTATATAGGGACTGATAGAGGAAGAGAAACTTGACTCCTTCAACATTCCTCAGTATACACCATCACCGCTGGAAGTGAAAACCCAAGTTGAAAAAGAAGCGTCTTTCAACATAGATCGCTTGGAGGTCTCTGAAGTGAACTGGGACGCTTATGCAGATGAGCTAAACCTAAAAGATGGATTTGAAGACGGTGGATACAACGTAGCAAAATGCATGAGAGCTGTGACTGAGCCATTGCTTCTGAACCATTTTGATGAGGCAATTATTGATGAGGTTTTCAGTAGGTACAAGGTCATCGTCGCAGATGGTATGGGCAAAGAGAAGACTCAATTTGTTAATGTTGTTGTGTCACTGACTAAGGGGAGAACTGTAGTTGATTTGGATTGAATATTATGTAGGAAAAAGCGCGGTCTTCTGTTGCCAGTTTATTTATTATGATAAATAAACTACATATTATCTTATTATATTCACTCCTATGATTTCCTACATAATATTCAAATTGTTAAGATAAAATGCCCTCGTATTGGATACTCGTTGAATTTAATAGCCCGAAAATAGTAACAAAAATAAAGATAGACAAAATAAATCAGACAAAACACAAAGATTTACGTGGTTCGGTCAATATAACCTACGTTCACAGTCGAAGGGTGAGCAATTTTACTAATATGAGGAGAATGTATACAAGTAAAAAAGCTACAATAAAAAACTTTCAAAACTTATAAGTATACAGAAGAGATGATGAAAGGATAGAAAGATTTGTAGGAAGGAAATGGTGCAATCTTCTATAAGCCTGCAACCATCTCTGATATTTATAGCTGAAGTCCCTACAATCTGTGCGTAATCGTCGCTCACCAAATACACGCTTGAAGATCTTGAAGATTTTAGGCTAACATGGCTAAAAATACAAAATCTAAAGGAGCATCCTTTTTTGACTTATAATATGCAGCCAATAGCCACCCATTCTTGACCCTTGAGGGGCCAAGGGCCAAGTCATGCATGTAACAAATCTCCATCTTGACTTGGTCCCGAACAATTAGTTATCTGCTCTACCTTTTTCGACAATGCCCTGAAAAAGGGCTATATCACCAACTATAAACGCCAATCAAGTCTAAGCATTGCTTGAATTTGTAAACAGGAAGAACCTTTGTAACATGTCAGCAGGATTGTCCTTCGTGTTAATCTTCTGAATAAGGACCTTCTTTTCTGCAATAGTATCCCGAATGAAATAATACTTCATATCAATGTGCTTCGTCCTCTCATGATACATGTGATCTTTCGTCAAATGAATAACACTCTAATTGTTACAATAAACAGTAGTAACCCTTTGATGAAGGGATAATTTGCCAAATAAACCTCTCAACCGTAATGCTTTTTTAGTGACCTCAGTAACTGTCATAAGTTTTGCTTCAGTAGTAGCTAAAGCCACCATGTGTTGTAGAGTAGCTTTCCAGCTAACGACACAACTTCCAATGCAAAATACATAACTTGTCAAAGACCTGCTTCTGTCGAGATCACTGACATAATCTGAATCTACAAAACCAACCAAAGTGTTGCTGGTTCTACCAAACTCTAAACTAAAATTTGAAGTGCCCTTCAAGTATCTGAGAATCCATTTAACCGCCTATCAATGTTCTTTGCTAGGATTGACCATATATCTGCTAACGAAACTAACAACTTGTGAAATATCAGGACGAGTACATACCACTACAAGAAATTAATACAATCCACGACGTTTTTAAAAACATCACAGAATCTCAAAAAACGTCGCAGAATACATTCCGCGTCGTTTTAAAAAATGTCGCGAAATGTGGTGTAGGCAAAAGACTTATGCGACGTTTTTCGTAAAACGTCACAGAAAACACGGACATTCTACGACGTTTTGAAAAACGTCATAAAAAGATTGGTCTTTCTGCGACGTTTTTAAGAAATGTCACTAAAAGTTACATTTTGATTTTAAGAAATGTCACTAAAAGTTACATTTCGACTTTCCGCGACGTTTCCTAGAAAACGTCGCGGAAAGACTTCTGTGACGCTTTTTAATTATTAAATTTATATTTTGCGAAAATAATTAAAATTTAATAATTTTTCAATTTTAATAATTTTTAAATAACAATTTTTTTAAAATCTTATTTAATTAATAACTATTCAATATTATTTATGATTTTATTTATTTAATAATTCTTCAATTTTTTTTTAGTATATTATTAATTTTAAACATTCCATTATTACTTTTTTTTCCACTTTTTGAAAATCATTTTAATTTAATAATTTTTTAAATTTAATAATTATTTTTAAAATACATTTTTTTAATATTTTAGTGTTATTGTTACTTTTCTTTGAATAGAACAAAGGGAAAAGGCAAAAATAAATAAATAAATTTAAAAAACAAGAAGTAGAATATTTACTTTTTTTAAAAAATAGGAGAATATTTAATTAAAAGACCAAATGACATACAAATCCAATTCTATATAACTGTATTGCCAAAGTTGTCTTCATTCTAAGAATAGACCCTTCTCCTTCCGTTGTCCAATTCGACTAATCCAAAACTCAATACAAACAGTAATGCCATCAGGATGCTTTGCTTTCAGAAGGTGCTAACTATCAAAAACATTAAGAGTGTTGTGATGAGCATCAGTGATCACACTGCCAGGCCTAAATGCACAAAGGGGGAAAAATGCAAAATGGTTACTTTTAATTCTTTATTGCCGAAGTATTAAGGCTGAGGAAGAGAAGAATAAGAATATGGTAATACTGTATGCATTGTTGATCATATCAGTGTCATTAAATCCAAGAAAGTTATGGGTTATGGGTCTCATACGGATGATCTGGGCCCTTGTAAACTTTAAGGTGGTTGAACAATGCCCTGCCGAGCTGCAAGAAACAAATATCAAGCGCATATCAGCTAAGCGTTCAGAATTTCACAGATAGAAGCATCTATGCAGCTTGGCAACTTGTAGAATCATTTTGCAGGATCTCCAAGAACACACATAAACGGAGAATTTTCATAACATATTATTAAATCTCCAAGTCCACTAATTCAAGCACCTGATTTTTTACTGCATCAGCAACAAAAGGTTGACATAAAACTTTCTAGGATGGGGCGTAATAAACAACGTGTTCGACTCTGGCTATATAAATTAAGCAACTAGAGGCAAATGCTTAAGTACCTAACCAAATAACCAAAGAAGAAACCATCAGATGGTCACTCCCGCCTCAATCTTTCTTAGTTCTCTCTGTCACTTCTATACTTACTGAAAAATAAATTTTATTAGGTCCAGAGCAAAAGGAGAGAATGTTCATGATGCAGTTGAAGCCCATACTTGGCGTGATCATCAATAGTCATTCATTCGACATTAGAAAGTTAAGGTCTATCATTTCATCAACGTTCAATCTCAGATTTACCAAAAAACTTTAGCAAAGAGTGAGTAGCAACCACCAGATCTAGTTTCACAGGTTCATCAGGAATGAATGAAGCTTGAGTTTGAAGATAAAAGGAAAATAACTTCTTTTTGGATTGTCCAGAGTAGAAAAACACTATAAGAACAACCAAAAAGCTCTTGCAACCATATAAAATTAACTCCTCCATCCTTCTTTAATTGCATCAGCATCACAAAAGAAAGGAGAAGGTAAATGGGGTTCACTTACATTTAAACTTGAAACTAGATCTAGAATGGTACCCTTTGAGGAATTAACAGAATGTTGGATCAATAACAAGAGGCAAGTAATTTTTAGCTTCAAACTATTCCTAACACTTTTAAACAAGGTTACTTCCACATATACTTGTGTGATTAACATAACAACATAAAAATCAATGTTTTTTTAACAGTGGTTCATACTTCGTATGTAGATGAGCACCATTTTACCTTCTTGACTATACAAGAAGTGCTTGCTATTTCGAGTTCCCACATTTTCTGTGCACTAGCAAATATAAGCCAATGGTCAGTAAATATTCAATTATGTACCTTGATGAAAAGCCATTCCTTGACCTTATTGTCAGGCTCATCCAGTGGCCACAAGTCCAAGGAACAAAGCCAAAAGTATAGTAACTTCTACGTATCTCCATGTTGAACTGTGTATATATATATATTCTTCATTTCATCAGCTCTCAAAAGGGTCTCGATTTATATATATATATATATATATATATATATATATATATGAGACTAGGTTGCCGAAAAGAACAAAAGCTATAAGGGAACTTTTATCAAACAAGTGATAGGAAAGAAACTGGGCTGGAAAAACTTCATACATCCATTAAAAAAACCACCCATTTATACATAGAAAATGTAACAAACAATGAGAAAATGATGTTACCATAACCCCACAATCATTCCACGCTCACATCTCAATCCTTGAACACTCTAAAACTTACAGAACTCCAATTCAAATCAAATAAGATAAATACCCGTTTCACCACGAAATCAATTTATCACCAATTGAAGCGAAAATAAGCTGATCAACCTATAAACGAACAAATATTTAATTTCTGAATACCAGTTCTTTGGCGAGCTTAGCTCGACAGCGAATAGAGCAGAAAAGGACCTGAACAGGCGAAGGGTCATCGGTAGTGGAGAAAATGGTGGGCGATGAAGAGAGAGGTAGGTCTATAGGACCAGTTTCTCCTGGAGAGTCATCGGCAACGGTCAACCATGGAAGGGAAGAGTGAGGAGGGAGAGATGAAAGAGAGAAATGAGTGATGGGTCTTTTGGTGAATGAGAAGAGAGTGGGAATGGAAAAGAGTGGAGGGGGTTATTTGTTAGGGACCGAAAGGAGGAGAAGAAGAAGAAACCAGAAGAGGAAACGTGATAGAAGAAAGTAACAAAATGGTGGGAAACGAAAACTTTTAAATAGCAATTGAACAAACCATGACGTTTTCTTGGATAAAACGTCGTGATTTCTATTTTGCGACATTTTATTAAAAAACGTCGTGAAAAGTGTGATAAATCTGTGACGTTTTATAAAAACATCGCAAAAAATTGGCTCTCTTTGTGATGTTTTTTAAACGTCACGAAAAGACTGAAGAATTCGTGACATTTAAAAAAAACGTCAAGAATTGTATATATTTATTGTAGTGTAAGTCATGCTTCTTGTAAGTTGATTGGTTGGAACATCATTATAGCCTTTTGACATGAAGGCACACATTTCTGATACGTGTCGATCTAATTACTCAGTTACATCACGTTCTCAACTAGTTACTAGCTCTATTCATAACCTGAAGGCAAGTGGAATAGTTATTTAGAATTTACAAACACTTTTTTCCAATTAATTAATTCCTAACTTATTGCTTTAGCTACTTGTTTTTATGAAAAAAATACTAGCAAAGCTTCTTAGTCGAAAGACTTAAAATTATGAATGAATACGACAACTTATATAGTGATAAACTAACACTGAATCCTAATTAACTTGCATATTTTAGCCAAAGAACCCAGATCACTATTTTTGCAAGCTAATGACTCTTCACAACCTAATAGATTATGTTCAAATTTAAATCGATTTCATTCCATCTAAGCAATTGATACGTTCATACAATTCACAATATGTAACCTAAATACACTAACATAAGAATATGCAAAATTCACACTCAAAGTAAAACACACAACCCTCCCCACACTTGAAGAATGCATTGTCCTCAACGTGATAAAGAGTAAAACAAACACACAAGGAAGAAAGTAACATAAAAGAAATCAAATCAAAAACTAAAATTTAAAAAAAAGTGTTAGAAATAAAACCTTATGGTGATGGAGGTGATGATGGTGAGGAGATAGTTGTTACACACCTTGAGCCTCGAAATACCTACGAATACATCTGATGTCCCAGATCTGGTGTCATTATTCCTTTGTCATGTTCCTCATTTCCCTGGAGTTTTCAGTTAAAGTATTTGTCAGTGTTTTGGTTTGGTCAGATATTGTTGTAAGTACTTTGTTCCATCCCGATTCTTTTTCTTCATCCTCCTCCTTAGACCACTCGCAAGTCGAATTCTCTTCTTATTATTGTTGAGCGCTTGAACTTGCTTGACTGTTTGGCACTAATACCTCAAAGTTCCATATTATGAGACTTCATGATTTCAACTTTCCATAGATGATGATGGTTCATAAATTCAGGATCATAAACCACGAATCCATTGCACTCAACTTCGTAATAATTGACAATGCCTGAAACTAAATAACCCATTCTTATGTTATTGCTCCTTTTATATTGAGTATTAATAATTTCATTGAAAACGTGGGTAGTTGTGTAAACTGGGATGCTGTGGTCCATGCACCACAATAGGAAAAGTTCCTTCATTGAATAGTTATTAGTTTTCATCTTGTCAAAAATAGTTTGACAAATGAATTTGTGCAACAACAAATATTTGTGGCTTCTAATGATATTGTTATATGCATTCTTAGCGACAAAGCACTCTAACCCAGTTAATTCAGTCCAGTTGGGGGTGGCACAGAAATCATCTTGCCGATTCACTATAAATGATTCGGGGAACCCACAAATTTCATACAAAGTATCATAATTAAGCTCATAAGGTTGTCCCTGTAACCTAAACCACAATTCCTTAGGTTTATTGGATTCAAACTGAAGGGATGTAAAGAATTATAGGGTTAGTTCTTCGTAAACTGGATATTGAAAATGAATAAACTGTCCCCATTGAATTCTCTCAACTAGATTCTCAACCTTGTCTCTCATTTCTAGTTTATGTAAAGTCTCAAAATGGAAGTACTTAGGAACTTAATTTGCTTATTGCGATGGGAATGAAAGTGATTACCTTCCTCATCTGAGAAGATCAGGAAAGGCACTCCATAATCAACTGCCTTATCTCTTTTATCACGATTTTATATTTCAGTTTTCCCCTCATATTGGGTGTGCTTAATAGTCTGCTTGATCCATGGCCCCATTAGGAATGAGAGAATGCAAAAGTTGAGAGAGCAAGGGAGTCGAGTGTAGGTAGAGGGAAGTGAAAGCCATTGAATATCTTATATTTAGAGAGAGAGAGTTTAAATGAAAGTGGTGGAAGAAAATGAGGTTAGAATTGAATATATAGGTGAGAGGAGAGCAATTTTGTAAAAGAAATATTGAAAAATGCGTGCCTATAATGCCTTGCAGCAGGCCACGATTGTGGTCTAATTTCACCATTTCTGATTTTTTTTGTCTTTCGTCCCTATACACACGCCTCGAGATCTTTTCCTAATTTATTTTTAGCACTATCACCTCATTAAACTTTCTTTCCTGATCATCTTTTTCAAAATTAATCCCCTAATTTTCCATGATATTTCTTTATAGCTAGGATAACCTAATTATGGAATTCAAACTACCTAAAATGAAGGAAAAAACTAGTAATTTAAAAACCATGGGTTGCCTCCCATGCAACGCTTCTTTTAATGTCATTAGCTTGGCGCTCTTCATTACTCAATGTGGTTTAAGAAAATTCTTCAGTGGTGACTTAGTTGTCAATCTCTTAAAATGTACGCGTGCCACCTAGTTGCTTATGCCACCTCCTTCTCCGATTATTTCTTCTCCTTTTGTGAAATTTATTCTTTCCTTGGGAACACTTTTGAACATCATTTTCTCTTTTTCCCTACCAAAATTCGATCCCTTTATGATGGTCATAGGTTGGAGAGGATTTTTTCATTCTTTATTACGATGAAAGACACATATTCCTCTCCTACCTTTAGAATGAGCTCACCCCCATCTACATCAATAATTGATCGGGTAGTGGCCAAAAATGGCCACTTGAGGATAATTGGGATTTCCGTGTCTTCTTCTATGTCCAGTATGAAAAAAGTATGTGGGAAAAGTAAACTTTTCCATTTGAACATGTACATTATAAATGATACCCTTCAGATGATGAGCTGATTTATATGCCCTTTTTACCAGTTTCTTGGTGGTGCGATCTCACCAAACCCTAGCTTTTGATATAAGGAATATGGCATCATGTTGATGCTGACTCCCAAATTGGCAAAGGCTCTCTCTATTTTGATACCCTTAATAATGCAACGGATATAAAAAATCCCTTGGATCCTCCTTCTTTGGTGGTGTCATCAATTTCTTTTCTTCCTCTAGTTCTTTTTCCACCTGTCCCCTTATCAATTCCATTAGTGTAAACTATGCTTCCAATTTCTCGATCAGGTCTACAACTTCATTCGGCTCATGTTCTTTAGATTTCCTTATGGCTTTGAGTGGGAATGGAACTAAGTTAAATACTTTTTTATCTCAAACAAATTGTACCTTGCTAATAAAGATCCTTCCTTATTCTCTTAAACCTCTAACTTATCCTTGTTCCTGAATGGGTTTGGCTTTTGTTGTTCCAAAATATGGTAGGTTTTTATATTGATGCATCTAGGTTGTTTATTTACTTCAAAAAAACATTCTTATCAACCTTATTCTTGTCCTTCCCTTCACTGTCTTCAACTTGGTGGGATTCCTCCTTAGGCGTTTGTGTAATGACCATTATTCGTTCTTTTGGATTGGGCTCGGTGTTACTTGGAAGAGTTCTTACATTTCGGGTCGTTGCTACTTCTTCCAATTGACCTACTTAAACCTCCAAATTATGTATCGAAGGGGCATCATTCTTTGTAACGTGCTCAAATTTACCTTTAAAACCTCTTATGTGCATCCTCTATACCTCTAATTTTATCTAAAATTTTGTCCAGTTTGGATTCCATCAAACTCGTTTCGTCATATCAGAAACCTAGTGGTCTTTGAGGTCTGAATTGTCCTCCAGCGTTGTTTGACCAAGAGAAGTTTGGGTGATTTTTCCACCCAGGGTTGTAAGTGTTGGAGTAGGGATTGTTTCCCCCTCCTCGACCGTATGGGTTCCCATGTAGTTTACTTACTCTAATCTATTATCCTTCATCAAGAAGCAATCGATTGTATACCATCTACCCATAGAGCTCACACTTTAGATGAATAGTTTTTACTGTATTTAAGGATGAAGCCTTCATGTTGTTTAATTGTCAAGTTAAATTATCAATTTTATCCTACATTTCTGTCATTTGATCAACAATTATGACTCTTTTTTTCTCACAGAGAGTTGCGGGTTGTCTACTCCACTTGTTCATCCATAAATAGGTATTACTTGATATTTCTTCTAACAAGTCTTCTGCTTCATCTATTGTCTTCCTCATAGGTTCTCCTAAGGCCACATCAATGATGCCTCTTGTATGTAGGGTTACTTCGTTATAGAAAGTTTGTAAAAGTAATTCTTTAGGTAGGTTATGGTGTGTACATTTTCTTTTCAAGTCTTTGTACCATTCTCACACTTCATAAATTGATTCCCCATTACCTTGTTGAAAGTTTGTGATCTCTTTTATAATTTTTGTAGTCTTAGTGAGAAGAAAGTACTTATTTAGGAAGGCAAGAACTAATTGGTCCTAAGTGCTGACATTAATCGAGTTAAGGGGATGGTACCAAGTTTTTGCTCTATCCTTTAAGGTAAAAGGAAAGAGACTTATTCTTATAGAGTTCTTCGATTTCTGATGATAACAAAGGGTATCACATATTTCAAGGAATTGACAATATAAGCATTTGGGTCTTTATTCATTAATCCATAAAATTGCACATTTTCTTGAAGCATATTTAGAAGGGCTGGTTTAATTTTAAAGGAAGTTGCTTACACGAGTAGCCCAGTAACTCCTTGATTGGTTGCATTGAAGCCTGGTCTAATGAACTCCATAAAGGTTCTATTGGGACCCGATCCCGAGATCGGACCCCAACCGGAGAAAATGAAAAAACGGAAACCAACCGAAAGCATAAATCAGATACGAATCGAATGGCGAATAAAAAAAGCATAAGCGAAAGACAAATCGTGGAATCAAAAGCGAAGCAAAAACATATCAGAAACAAATCGAATAGTTTTGGAATCAAAAGCGAATCGAAACAAAGACGACATACAAATTGAATCGGAATCAAAAGTGCAAACATATCGAAGGCGAATCGAAATCAGAAGGAGCAAACGAATACGAAAATGAAAGGCTCAGAAACAACAGCAACACAACTCAAAGTCGGAACAAAAACTTCAATCCGACATTCGAAACCGAATACTTTAGAAAATTATTGCGTTGGAAACCTTAGACTAAGACATTTCACCCAATTTCTGAAATCGGTATAAATTTTTTTCTTTTCTTTTCATTCTTTTCATCTTTATTCAAAATCTCATACAAGTCAAAACAATATAATTTCCCAACAGGAAATTCTTCCTCATGCAAATCTCAATTCTTAATCATCTTCTTATACAATCATACATATTCCATAATTCATCTTTTAATCAATTCTTATTTTTCCTTTCCAAAAACGGGCAGCATAACGGCTATATTTGAAAAAAACCAAAAACCTGCAAATAGCTTTACACACTTCTATACACCAGCTCAATCAAAAAACAGTATCATTGGACCTCCCATCCGGAATCCAAAACATAAGCAATCCCATTCATATACAATCACTTTCATATTTTAATAACCATATACAAATCCATATGTCATAACCATGCTCAAATATATATCTGAAATCCATACATAACTTCATCATTCATATACATCACATACATCATACTCAATTATACACAATTTCGTACTTCTTATACATCCCGAAATAAATGCTTGGAATACATTAATGGCAATTCAAGCCATATCCAATAACAATACCAAAAA
>JANJEY010000004.1:53686247-53696647 GCA_024703695.1 Erythroxylum cataractarum | reverse complement strand
TTAATAATAAATATTTTCATTACAAAACTGTAACTGAAGAAGATAAAGTTACATGTAAATACACTTGCTTTTCAGGGTACTATATTTACATAACTCCAACAATTTGTAGCCATATGTCTCTAGTTTAATATAAACTCCAAATCATTCCATTTTTATGCCTAAATTTCAAGATATAGCTAAAATATATATGCCTATTCAGTCAAAATACTCCATTTAACAAATTCCATCACACTTCATCATTTTCATCCTAAACTTATCAATCAACCATTATTGATCCTTTCCTAATGGATTCAGGTGGTTATAAAATTTGGTTGAAAGGAAGAATAATGTGTAAGGAGTTTGTAGTTCAAATTTTAAGTAAATCGGAGGTCCATAAAAGAAGTTATGGTTAAAAGAGTGAAGGGTGTGAAAAACTATCAAAAATCACTACACTCTCACTATGACAATCGTGCTTGTGCATAAGAGAAGAATCACTAGGAAGTGCACGATTATGCATAACTTCCTGTTGATTCTTCTCTATAATAATCGTGCACTGCCTAACGCTTCCTCACTATCACGATCGTGCTTTTTTTTCCTCCTTGTAACGATCATGCACTACCTGATGTTTCCTCTTGGTCATGATCGTGCAACAACCCTAAGGTTTCCTCTCTGTCATGATCGTGCTTGTGCACAATCGTCACAGATGAAATTACCTAAATTTTACACAACATATTTTCATCACTAATTCATCTCTTTTGCTTAATCTATCATTTCTAATTTATTCCTCTTCATTCTTACTTCCATTTCAACTCAACTCATTCACACACAAATCAAAATCTATGATTAATCATAAACACCAAAAACTGAACATATCATATGCGCACATTCATCATATTTTCTGCATATGTTCATCTTCATCAACACCTTCGTTTCATCTCTAGCATATCATTTTAATTCTTTCAATTTCAAGACATCACACTACTCCTTTTCTTTCACTCTAGACTCATTTTAGTTCACCTCAATAATACTTAACGAGATCCACATTAATAAGTAGTGAAAAGAAAACATAAGCATATCATCTTTTCATGAAATTTTTGCACTGTTTTTACATCATCATAATGATCTTTCTATCTCAAAAATAATCTCAACAATAACTTATGAAATATTGATCATCAAAAACACAAAACAAGATACCAGTAATCTCATTCTGCATTCACGATGTACATGTATAATGACCACTATTCTCATTTTCATTTAATATTAATTAATCACCATATTTGTTTCATATTTATACCACCCATGAGAATTAACATGTTACTTACTTGGTAAAACTCCAAACTCTTCAAAATCATGTGAACCATAACTTTCCAATATCACACGATCATCACCAATCGTAGGTTGTAGGGTTTGGTCTTTTAATGAAAATGAAGAAGATAACAAAATGAAAGTAGCAAGTGAAAGGTGAGAGTAAGACTTACATTGAGAGGGTAAGAAATGAGTATCGTAGATGAAGAAGACTGAAGAAAATGAGAAGAGAAATTAAGAAGAGGTAAGAACGAATGAATACAATAAAAGATAAATGAAAATGAAGATGGTCTTTCACTTGGGAGAAAGTGTCGTAGGGTGTGGATGCATGGCTTGGCAAGTGACACTCGTCACTTGTCACATGTCCACTTCATATGGACTCACTTGGTTCTCTTATTTATCTAGTCAATTTGTCTCCATTTTCTACTCCAATTGTCACCCAATTTTCAAAATCATATTCTTAACAAATCCTAATACCATTATCCAATTATTTAAACTACCATTTAACACTTATTTCTACTACCATAAATCAATTGTTTTGCCATTTGGCATTTTTCCTAGTCCAAAAAACTCATAATTTAATAAATATACTCAATTTCACCAAATTTATAGATCAACAATTATTATCACCAAATCAAATTTTAAGGCATATAATCTACAATTCTTAATATAACCACATTTATAAAACAATTATACTCGGAAAATGTCAATGAAGGCACGTATAATCATTTTAACATTTCCAATGAGTAATAATCACATATGTGTGTATGCTATATTGTGCATGAGGATGAAATGAACTTTCTAACTTCTTAATAAACTCTCATGTATGCTATTCTAGGGTTCTAACCTTTAACATGTGATAACGGGATGTTACATGAATAGAATTCCTTTTTGAATGTAATAATGTCTTCACTAAGTGATTTACTAAAGATCAATAGTAAGTAGAGATATACTTACTTTAGCTCATAGTTTCTCACCCTTTGACTTAGTCTAATGCATAAAAGCTTTCAGTAATCATTAGGATATATATCTCCTCTACAAAAATCAAGTGTGGTTGTTATTGCTCCATAGAAACAATGATGTTATCATAATGTATAGCCATCTCTTCTCTCCTTTCAGTTTTACTTTTTCTATATGTCTACTTAATTTTAGGATCAAATGCAAATAAGTCATCCAAGTTGTCACTCTTAAATCTCCTATTTCACATAAAAAACCTCAAATAAAAGAAAGAAAATAAGAATAAAATAAAATGGAAATGGAAATAATATTAATAAAAATAGCAATGATATAATCTATCTATAAATTATAGAGTTAACTATATAAAGTTATTAAAATTAATGTATATTTAGGGAAAATATATTTTGATAAAAGATAATTAAACTATTAAACTAGAATAAAATGCAACTAAATCTGAAAGGACAAATTAATAAGATAAATGCCAGGGTTTTAGGGTCATATATGTGTGGAATTCTAATTATCATGCAAGATTTATTATTTACTTTAAAATCGCAATTAATTAAAGTATATATGCTTATTAAGGTTAATTAATCTTTCCATTATGATAATAGTATATGAAACATTCATTCTTTACATCTAAGGTGTTTATTTTTCTAGTGCATGGATCCTACTTCTCTTAGTCCTTTATACAATCCCTAAGATTGAATCTATGGTGATCAAACATAAATCTAACAATTAAGAATAAGAGAATAAACTCAACTGAATGAATAATTAAAATGCATTAATAATCAGAATATCCATTCTAAACTACATCCCTAACCCCAATATGTGTTTTTATCCACTAAATATTACAAAAACAAAACCCAAATCAATCTTAACATAAGAGAAAGAATGAAGGTAAAATTTAGAGAGGTTATCATAGTCTCCTCCAATCTTACTCCTAATCCTCCCTTTATGCCAAAAAAGAACAAAGATATCAAAAATCAAGTAAGATCGCTATTAGACACTGTCCAAAAGTCATCTAGATTAAACCTAATAGGAGTATTTATAGTTAAGGTTGTAAAAATATAATGCTTGGACTTAAGAATTAACATGTGCTAAAAAAATTATGCATGAAAACTAGTGATAACCAATAGCAACCCTATCTTTTATTTTGTTCTAAAACTTCGTACATTATAAAGCAATGTGCAATTGGTGCCTAACACTGAGTTTTAATTGATTCTAGTTTTATTATGTAACTTATTGTATAAAATCCTAATTTTAGCACCAATTCATGTATCAATTTTTTTGTTGATTTTGTTCTGCTTGTTAACTTCTTTTGTTTAGAACATAATTAGCATTTATCTCCTTAATCATATTTGATGTTGAGTCTAATTTGTATTGATTTTGATACCTTTTATATATTTTTTGTTACAAAGCAATTTAAATGAAATGACGATCTGTGGAGTATTGCGTGAATGTCTCAGGGAAAACTAAGAAATTCGGAAAAATCATATAGGTGAAAAGAGAGTCACTTGCGTGATAGGAGAGTCACGTAGGTGAAAGAGAGTCACTTGCGTGATAGAGGATCATGCTCATCAGAGGGATTGTCACGACCATGACAAGGGCGTCAACACCATGACACATATGTCACCACCGTGCACATTTTGTGGCATTAAAACTAATGTATCATGCAAGTCATGCATACTGATGAAGGAGAATTAAAAAACCCAAACTCTCTTTATAAATTGGTAGTTTATAGAAAGAAAGGGGAGTCGATGGAGCAAGAATAGGAAAAAGGGGGTGGAAGGAAGAATAGAAAATAGTATAAAGTAGTGGACGCAAGAAAGAAGAGAAAATAGAAAGAGGAAAAAGGCAAGAGCTAAAGTCCAATTGGTGTGAGTAAGAACATAAGATAAAAGAGCATTTTGGAAAGAGGAACCATTTTCTAGGCAATAATAAAGCAGGGGCAGAAGGCCAAAGGAGATGATAGGGAGCGTGAGATTAGTAGGAGATTCACTGCCAACTCTAACTCGTCCGAGAGTTCTTCATTTTGTTTGTTGATTTTATTTCATGTTTTGTTGTTGTTTGTTAAACTTATTTCATCTTCTATTTTTAAAAACATATTTACTATGTTTATTGCTTTTATATTTCTCTATTTACTATTAAATATAGGATTGAATTTTATGAACATGATAAACTGCTTTTATTCCACGAGGAGCTTATTACTTATTCTTGAGAATTTATGGAATTGATTTAATCGATTACACATGATTAAGTTACTGATTTATTGTCTTGTTATTTTCTATGATTTCTAAACTTATTGGATGCAAACTTTTGCATCATTTTGATGTTGAATGAAGAACTGAGAGAAGAAGTTTAATATTAAAACAAGAAATTATAGACACTTTAGTTATGAATTAGAAATATATTAACTTAAGTGGGTAATTATCAATTAGGTTTAAATAATTGATTTGGATAATAGATTTGATGAATACAAAAGTTAGATCTAGTTTACTATTTGAGTTGATTTTAAAACCTAATCGTTAATTTTAGAAAGACAATTATTTAATCAATTTACTTAATCATGCATAGGAGATTGAATTAGTGAAGTTAATTTCTTGAGAGCTCACTACACTGATTGATCAAACCATTCTTTGCTTGTAAATAAATTAGTTTACTCTTTAGTTTATTTGTCTTATTTTCTTTAAATCCTTTTTCTTAACAAATTGTGTTAAGAGTGTTTACGATTGCATTTACTTTTGTTCATAGTTAATTTGACTGGACTAATTTGACCTCTTTGAGAGAGGACTATAGGTATTCAACTAAAATTATCTCATATACTTGCGAGTGGGATAGGGTAGGTTTTTAGAACATATTTTGGTACAACATTTGACAATCGATTATATCTTCTCCAATAACTTCTCCATCTTTTTTTTTGCGTCTTTGAGTTTTAATTGATCTCTAATTTCTACTACAAAGTTGAAATGTTACATATAAGGCCCCAAGTTATATCCTAGTTGAAATGTTACATGTCCACGAAAGTAAAAGTGATAGTAGTTAAAATTGCTATAAGATTGTGAATTGCATATGTCTTGAGTCTGTGGTCCATCAAACCATGATTAGTAACTTGGAATTAATTGATACCATTAGAAAATTAAAGTACTAAAATGTACATTTGGACTAGGAAAATGTCAAGTGGCAAGACAATTTGGTATATAGAAAATTGGGATGACTAAGCCTATGAATTGGTGACATTTAGCAAGGAAAATTAAGTGACAAATTGCATAGTTAATAATTTGACAAGTGGCAGCAATAAGTAAGTGAAAAATGGCCCAATGTATTGGTGACATTTTGTAACATCCTGCCTCCTAAAATTGTTAAGAGATTAAATTATTAGATTAAGTTGCATGAGTTATTTCATTTAAGAATTTACGAGGAGCATTTCATTCACATACATAATATTCATATACTTATATGAATCATGATTTAAAAAACATTGCAAGATAGTATATGCGCTCAATTGACATATTTCGGGTTATGGAACGAAAATGAAAGTGATATGAATGTTCATTTCCAATGTTTTGCATTTTGATTTTCTAATAACATGAATTGATGGATTATAATTAGTGAATTGGGAATTTATTGTTATAATTGAGTAATTAATGAGGTGATATGTGCATCTATTCTAAGGAAAATGTTAAAGAGCAAGACAAATTGATACATGGGAATTTAGGTTGATTAGGCCTATGAGATAGTGATATATGGCATTAGGAATAAGTGACAAATGTCTTAATTAAATCGATGACAAGTGGATTGAGTATAATTGTGACAAGTGGCCCTTTAAGTTTGTGATAAATGGCACTTTATACTTGTGAAATTTGGTGCAATATAATGGTGACATGTGTAGCTTTACAAATGGTGACATATATAGCTTTACAATTGGTGAGATGTGTAGCCTTACAATTGGTGAAATGTGTAGCCTTACAAGTAGTGACATATAGAGGTTTAAATGAGTGACATGTGGAGCCTAAAGTAAGTGACACATGGACTAATAGAATAGTAGCATATAGACCAATAGAAAGATAACATATGTACCAATAGAATGGTGAAACATGGATTAATTTGACCTTCTTGAATTTTCTAGAGAAAATAGATGAAAAAGGCAATAGAAGTAGTGATAGTGAAAGTCGTCCATAAGGTTAGAAGAGGGAGAAAAATGAAAATGAGAAGAGAAGGAGAGAAAAAGGAGAAGAGAAGAGGAGAAGGAAAGAAGTTACCAAGGTAACTTGAAATTATGATTTCAATTTCAACTTTCTTTTTTGATCTATCTTTCATATTCTTATAGCACTAATTTGATGAAGTTTAAAGAATGAAAGTTGTAGATATAGGTCTTAACTTGACCTTTGTGAAAGTGACTTGAAAAAATAGTGACTAGAGCTTGAGTTATGCTTGTTTCCCGAATACTTCCTATGATAGACCCCTATACAGGAACCTTGTACTATTTCCTGAGTTTTGAGGACGTTAAAGTTAAAATTAGTAAAAATATAAAACATAAAAAATGATTATTGATGTCTTATTAATGTTTATGTGAAACGGTTTTGTTGGGAGATGTATTGGTAATGATTTATTAAGGGTTAAGTATTGGTTGTTAGTTTGTTTCTTACCAAAAATAGGACATAATTTGGATGGAGATTCTATTTCTATAATTTTTGAATATATTAAGACTAATAAAAGTCTAGTTTTAGGGGGGCATAAGAATAATGGCATTTAGATCTTTGTAGAGAGAGCTATGATTAAAAGAAGACAACTTGTAACATCCCATCACCGATGGGAAGGGTAAATTGGTCAATTGGGACGAGTTAAGAGTGTATAAATTAGTCCCGGCATGTTTATGCATAAGAGGGCCTCCAATTAAAAATAAATTGAATTTTTTGCATATGTACATGATAGTACATGCATTCATGACATTTTTCGGCATATGTGTTTATTGTGAAAAATGTGTTATTTGTGTTTGAAAAATTAAGTTGGAGTGATTTTTGTGTGTTTTATGCTTTTGGGGAATTTTAGAAATTTTTCGGCAAAAATGTCCGAACCTGAAAATTCGCCAAGTGGCGAACTGATCGGATTTCCAGTATGGGAAATGATTGTCCAATGGAATTGACAAATTTTGAGACATGATTTTAGAAATTATAACTTTGAGCCATTGGAATTTGAAGTAGAAATTGAATTGAAGTTAGAAAAAAGACCTGAAAAGTGCTTAAAACCAGGACAAGTGGCAAGTGACACTTGTCACTTGCCTACTTAGTCTTATTTTCTTTAAGTGTTATGTTTTATTAAAACCTACTCCCTCATTCTCGATGCTTCCTTGTGTGAAGACCAAATTCTTGGTTCTTTTCTTTTCTCCCATCCGTAGCTCTCCATTTCTTCTTCTTTTTCGTTGGTCTTTGTCTCCTTCTTGGTAAGTGCTACTCTTCTCTACCTTCTCACAAGCTCTTCTACCTTGAGTGCTTCCTCTTCATGTGTCCAAGCCTAAGCATGTTACCTCCTTTATAATGATGACCGTATGGGGTGTGAGGAAGGTAGAGAATTGGTGAAAAAGTGGGAAGAGGAAGAGTGGAAGTTTGGGAGCTTGTTAAGGTGAGGGATTTGTTTTAAGCTCTTTAATTTGGTAATTGATGCATTCTTTGTGTTGTTTTGAACATTAGTTTCATGGTATTTGAGATTTGATTGCATGGGTATAAGTGCATTTTTATGTAAGTATAAATGATTGATCATGTGTTGGATTGGTTTTTGGATTGGTTTTGGTGTTAGAATGATGTTTACATGAAAGGAGTATGATTTAGTATGAAATCTGAAAAATGGAACTTATGTATGTTTCAGGTATTTGTTTATAACTTTTGATGTGGTTATGCTATTGAGTTGAGGTTTGCTTTAAATTTAACTTGATAAGTATGGCTAGAATTCCTATTAAGGAAGTTCTACTCAATTTTGGCTGAAAGAGCTTTGAATTTAGCTCGGAAATTGAGATGTGTATGCTGGATGAACAGTATCTGGATTTTGTTTCCTTTTTTATGACCTGAAACTTTGAGAATTTTTCTAGGATAAAGGAGACAGATTTTGTGAAAGTGGTATTACTGAAAGTTGAAGATTTATGTGTTGTCTTTCCAATGCCACTGAGTATGATATTTTTTGATATGTAGGGTGTAAGTTATGGTCTAAAAATACTTAGGTGGTAATTCAGTCCAAAATGTGTTTTGGTGTGCAAATGCTTTAAGGGCATAGATTTTGTGCTTTTTATGTTCTAACATTTATTTGGGACTATTAAGGATGAAATTGGCTCAAATGAAATTCTGGAAAGTTGTAGAGGATTATTATAGCTTTCTAATGAGGTATTTTATGTGAATTTTGGATGTGAGGATTGTAATATATAAATTTGGAAAGTTTTGTTATGGTTTAGGTTACATTATGATTTTATAAACCCTAAAAGGACAGCCACATGTATGAGAGGATTTGACCTAGTTTGAATTGGAATTTGCTTAGAAGTCCTTCTTAAGAATTGTAGTATATTGTCTGAGCTTTTTATTGCTATATGGTATGGAAATTTTTGCCAAGGGGATATGGAGTTATGAATTTTGATAGATTGAGGTTCTGTTGAGAATAATTTAGGTAGGATGAAACTTTGTTTGAGAATTTGATTTGATTAGAGATGAAATTGGCTTCCAGGTTGTACATGAAAGATGTAGAAATTGTTTTTCTCTTTTTATTGATTTTTTTTTGGAATTTTTGGCTAAGGGGATGAAAAGTTATGATTTTTGTGAAAGTGCTGCACTGTGGTAGTAGATGTGTGATTAGTCAGTGTCTTTGAGTGCATTTTTGACACCCTTAGATGTGTTATTAAATTTCAAGTTCTTCATAAAACTTGTAAGATTTTTCATGATCTTTCCAACAAGACCTAATTTGTGTTGTTTGGACATTTGTGTGAAAAGATAGGTTATGTGAAACAAGAGGGGGTTTTGCATATTTTGGGTTTTCAGTTAAAAAAAAATGTAACGGATGCGGGCTAGACGTTCGCTCGCCCATATGGGCTAGCGAGGCGCTCGCATGCTCGCCCATGTGGGCTAGCGAGGCGCATCGCTAGCCCAGGCTGAGCGGTCGCACCGCTCGCCCAGGCGAGCGAGGTGCCCCGGTGCACCCAGTGACCTCTGTCCAATCTTTTGTGTATAACTTTTTCATCCGACCTCCGATCGACCTGATTTTTGAAGCATTGGATTCTTAAGATATTTCTCTATCTTTCCATACCAAACTTAGAATTTTCGAGATCAAACTGAGATAGTTCGATCGGATCTAAGTGAGCAGATCGGTTGGAAAAGTCTGAACATGCTTCAGTAATTTTGAGATAGCTTGAGCTATAGAGCTCCAATCGATCTGATTTTTTTCTAAGTAAACTAGAGACATAGATCTAAAATTGTTATGAAGAGGTCGGATTTCAATTTAGCCCCTAAGATGTTCATTTTCTAGAGTGAAGTTTCATATAGTGTGCTGGTTTGAATGTGTTTTGGGAATATCTTTTCCGTCCGACATCCGATTGACCTGATTCTTGAGGTATCAGATTCGTGCTATATTTAATTTCATTTATTTGTAAAATTGGAAATTTTTAGAGCTGAAATAGACGGGAATTGGTTAGGCCGAAGTGAGGGGACCGGGTAATGATTTTTCCGATCCATGTTTTACTAATAATTGGACCTATAGAGGTCCAAATTGAGTGATTTTAATGTCTATGAGTTCCTAAAGTTTAGAGAAAATTGTTGTGACGGAAAATTGTAAAATAGTGCCGGGAATATCACGAACATGCATTGTACACATTTAAATTGCTACATGTGCATTATTTAATATTTCTGATTGTGCATTCGGTAATATGTGATTATTGTGTGTTATAGAGGCACAGTTGGAACGTCATCCTACGGACGTTGCCGAGACTTCTCGGCATTAGCTCGGAAGCTATTTGGTGAGTAACTAGATGGTTTCTCGATTATTAATTATTTATATTTTGCACTTATAACACTGTGGAAGATAATGGTGGGCTTTGCGTTTGTTTATGCTTGGTTCCGGACCGAAGGTGTCCGATGTATTGGGAGATTATGACATAGAAGTGCTATATGTGATTTGGAATGTGATTA
>JANJEY010000004.1:53628513-53644758 GCA_024703695.1 Erythroxylum cataractarum | reverse complement strand
GTCTGTAACTGCTTCTTGATTCTTGAATCTTGAATCTTTAAAGAAACGGTTAATCAGTTGAGTTCTGTAACTAACTCAAACTGACTCTTGCGTCTGTTTCTTTTCAGCGTCTGCGTCTGCTTCGCTTTGCGTCTGCGTCTCATTGCATTTATTTTGCATTGAAGTCTGCGTCAATTTTGCATTGCATCTGCGTCTGTCTTGAGTAATTGTAACTTCGTCTATGTCTGACTTTATCTGTTTCAACCTCGTCTGTGTTTGACTTTTATCAACTTCGTCTGAGTCTTCGTCTTTCTATGAATTCGTCTGTGTCTGATTGTCTTTCTTGCAACTTCGTCTGTCTACATCTGTGTCCTTTTTGAGTTAATGCAACTTCGTCTGTGGCTGACTTTAGTTGTTGTAACTTCGTCTGTCTCGGACTTTGTCTGTGTACGTCTGTGACTAAGTTCGTCTGTGTCTGTTTTGTTTATCTTGTATATGCTCTCTTTTTGTTATACATCAAAATCATTCCTATGTAAAGTCATTCTGACTTAATAACATCTAGAAACGGTTTGGATTATGTTTTGATGCAGGATAGAAGGGTGGTTGCATATGCCTCTAGGCAATCAAATTCCCATGAACATAACTACATTACACATGATCTTAAGATTGTAGCAATAATGTTTTCCTTGAAAATTCGGCGACACTATTTGTATGGTGAAAAGTGTAAGATCTTCACTAATCATAAAAGTTTGGAGTACTTGCTTACCCAGAAAGAACTTAATCTAAGACAACATCGTTGGTTAGAACTGGTTAAAGATTATGATTGTATTATGGATTACCATCTAGGTAAGGCTAATGTTGTGGCTAATGCCTTAAGCTAGAAGACATTTCAGCACTATCAGTGTAGTAGGGTGAATGGGGACTTGCATTTGATGGGGCTTTAATAGCTCAGTTGAAAGCTAGGACTATCTTGAGAAAAAAGATCTGTGATGCTCATAAAGTTGATGATAAGTTGCAACAACTTATCTTGATAACTAGGGCAGGCAAATAACCTGAATTTTCTGTGAAAGGAGATGGTCATCTGTATTATAAAGATCGATTGTGTGTTCCAACTAGTGATGAATTGAGGAAAAAAATATTTTTTGAAGCCTATAATACTATCTTTACAATTCATCCTGGTGGGGTTATGTGTTAGAATTCTTGGGAAGTTGGGATAACTATCTTGCTTTAATGGAGTTTACTTACAACAACAGTTATCATAATAGCATTGGCATGGCACCTTATGAAGCTTTATATGGTAGGAAGTGTAGGACTTCGATATGTTAGACTGAATTAAGTGAAACTAGATTTGTCTTATAACAACAGTTATCATAATAGATTCTTATGTACGAAATTCAAGTACAACTAGATTTGTCTTATAAGGAAGGACTTGTGTCTATCCTAGCCATAGAAGTTCAAAATTTCAGAAATAAGCAAATACCTTGGCTGAAAGTACTCTAGCAACATCATAGGCTCGAGGAAGCAACATGAGAACTATAATCGACCATGAGAGCTCAGTATCCTTAGTTATTTTCATCATGTATGAATTTCAAGGTTGAAATTCTATTAAAGGGGAGAGAATTGTAAGGACCTAAGTTATACCTTAGTTAAAATGTTACATGTCCATGAAAGTAAAAGTGATAGGTGTTGAAATTGTGACATGATTATGAATTGCATATTTCTTAAATCTATGGTCCATCAAACCATGATTAATAACTTGGAATTAATTGATATCATTATAAAATTGAAGTACTAAAATATACATTTGGACTAGGAAAATATCAAGTGGCAAGACAATTTGGTATATGGAAAAATGAGATGACTAAGCCTATAAATTGGTGACATTTAGCAAGGAAAATTAAGTGACAAATGGAATAGTTAATAAATTGACAAGTGGCAGCAATAAGTGAGTGACAAACGGCCCATCATATTGGTGACATTTGGCAGCTCATATATGGGACAAATGAAGAACATCTATAGTGACATATGTTATTACAATTTAGTGACACCTAGCATTGAATATGTCAAGTTTCTGTTGGAGTAATTTATGTTTTGGCTCATTCTTCACCATTTTCATCTCTCACCACTGAAACTCTCACTCTCTCATAACTCCTAGGATTTTTGCCTCAATTTGCATCATCAACACTTGAAATCTTTGCAATATGTTACATTAAGGAAGATAGATCTTGTTATCTTCTATGTTGTTTTCTTAGTGCAAAGATTTGCAACTTGATCTTGGATGTGTGCTGGTTGCTTGGAATTCTAAACTTGATAGTATGTATTAATACAAGTTCTATGATGATTGAATTGGCATGAAAAATATGTTATGATGATGATAACTGAGTGCTAGAAAAATGAAAAATGATCCTTGTATGGCAAATTATATTTTAGTTTTGATGTATGTAAGATAATGATTTGTGAGTAATGAATGATTTTTGAATTAGAATTTTACATGAATTTGATAAGGGATTGCAGCATGAATAAGGTAGATTTGAAAAGAAATTGATGGACTTTGGTAATGGTATACTGAAGGGAGTATGAAGGAGTTAAAATTTGGAAGCAAATTGAAGGTTATGGTGAGTGAAACTTCGATTCACTCATCCTACAATCATAGGAATTGTATAGTTCCTTCCCACGGTTATGGGAAGTACTTTGGAAGGATAAAGGGTGGGTTTTGTGTAATTGTTAGACTATATAAGGTTAAGGCACTTTATAATGTTTTAAGTGGACTTAATTAAGGTTGAAAAAGAACCTAGTTTAACACTAGATTAATTGAGTAAAGGTTGAATAAGTTTGGAGCATTAATTAAGGTCATAAGTTAAGGAAGGTGATATTTGGTAACAAAGTATCTAATTTCGAAACTTATGAGTTGTTAAAGGAATGACGTATACTTATGAATGCAAATGTGGTTCAAAGAATATGAGTAATGTGAATTAGGTATGATAGTTTATGAATTGGGAATTTTTATGGATATATATATACATATATATATATATATATATATATATAATATAATCATTTAAGGCTATCATCGGTGCATTGTTACAAATGTTTACATTCATAAGGCTTATTGAATTTGTTCGAGCATGAATGAACGCATTGAAATTGAGCATAAAGAACTAAATTCATACTCATGCATTATTTCACTGTCATATGATTTTGAGATGTAAAATGTTTTGTCTTAAAACTGTCAAGTCCTAGTTATGGGTAAATAAGCATGCCTAGAAAGGTCTGTAACTACTTCTGTAACTAGGCACTAAAGTATCTTCTGTATCTAGACACTTTGGTGTCTTCTGTACTAGACACTCCGGTGTTTTCTGATGTTAGACACTTCAGTGTCTTCTGTTTCAGAGACTTAAGTCCCTTCTATTTATGAGATAACAATCATGGGTATCTTCTATTCTGATCCTGATACCCACTTTTATAGAAAGGACTAGCAGGTTAATTTGATTTATGTTTTGAGGTAAGTTCTGATCTAATACAAGATAAGTTATGATTTGATACAAGATAAGTTCTATTTTGTTACAAGGCATATTCTAATTTGATACAAGTTCTATTATGTTTTGACACAAATATATCTTGTTTTGACACTTTTACATTATGTTTTGAAGTAAAGATGTTCTATTTTTGATACTTACATGATATGTTATGATGAAGTATATATGTTCTAATGCTTTTAATAGTTTGTTTACTCTTTATGTGGATCAACTAAAGATTGTTTCTAATATGATCTAATTTAGTGCATGTGAATATTAGACGATTGTTAGAAATAGTCACCATTATATATCTTGTTTAGTTATTCCCCACTAAGCTATATACTTAGCACGGTGGTTTTGCCTCCATATAGGTTCTGATAAGAAGATTTGAGACTAGGATAAAGACAACAGCAGTAACCAATAAAGGATGTGTTTTGATTTGAAATATGTATATTTGAGTTGCTTTTGAGTTGTAACCAATGTATGAGGCATATATTGTATTTTGATGTAAATGGTTTGTAATGACTGTAATATAGGATGGATTTGGATTTAAAAGAATGTATATGATAAGTTCAATGTTGTGATATGTTCTGTTTATAAAATAACATCTAATGAAATGTCATATATGTTTTCCTGAGTTTTCTTTTAAAGAAGATTTTGAAATGTTTTGGATTGTTCTTTTTGTATTGTTTTGTGTGACGTCTGTATATCTTATAAGGAGGTATATGGGTGTTACATTAACACTGATTTTTGCTTTTTCTTGGTAGTTTATTAATCTATTGGCTCCTTAAAAAAATAAATAGCCATATCTCACTCTATTATTGAGGTTAAATATCAAGCCATTATTAATACTACTTCTGAACTTCTTTGGTTAGATTGATTATTTTATGATACAGACGTTACGCACTCATAAGTTATTATCCTCTATTGTGATAATCACATTTCAATATTGATTGTTCATAATGATGTCTTCTATGAGTATACTAAATATATTAAGAATGATTATCACTTTATACATAATGATATCATTTAGGGTACCATTTGACTTATTTTTTCTTTAAAGATCAGACTATTGGTATATTTAAAAAAGCTCATTCACCAACTTAATTTCACACTTTCATCTCCAAACTCCAGCTTGATCTTCGTTTATCTTACATTTAAAGAGAAATATTGAAAATATTCTAGATTAAACGTTACAAATCATGATATGATTTGTAGTAATACCACCCTGATTTCTCCCAAATTATGTATCTTGAACATGATACAATTTTTTTTTCCACTTTTTGTATCACAGTGTATGTGTGTTCATTCAGTCTTACGCGCGAGACGGTTATGATAACTCGCTGAACATGATACAACAAATCTCTATGGTCATGTGATGGCTGCATCCATTCTGTACCTATCCCATAATTGTGACGGCTCAGACGCTCAGTTAGGATGAGTATGAGCTACAAACATTTCCATGGATAGTAGTATAGCCACTTGCACAATCACGTTTTATTATTTTTTGGACGAAAATAGTAAACCTGAAGCTGCTATGAATATAAAGGGTTTCTGCTACAAGGTTTTTCACCATAGAAACTGTTTTATCTTTTTCTTGATGGGAATTCAAGGTTTGAACGAGTTAGATACGCAAAACTAGAGGATACACGCAGTGATTAAAAGTTTGGAGACACTGGTAACTGGTTTCGGCTTTTCACTGGTACTTCAAGCTATCAATATCATCTGCAGCTGCAAGAAATAGAAGACATGTAAGATCTGCACAAAAGTGTACATTCATGTGGATGAAGACGGTTGATGATTTGGGTTACATCAGGCAAATTTTGTCCTTTAACGTTACCCAAGTACATTATGGCTCAATGTGAAGTCAGTGAAGTTTCCAATTATTAAAGACTACCTTTTCTGGGTAACAATTCTAAACGCGTGATACATGGTCACTTGTCAATAGCTTGATTAAGTTCTTGAAGCTACAGGAAGAGAGGGTGGAGACTTGGTTCTTATTCATTCACAATTTTCTTTATGACCGTTAAGAAATAGAAGGTCCACGGGGCCATATATTCTGAATTAGGGAATATTGTGCAGCTTAACACATCATGCATTAATTCTTCCTTTTTTTAAGCCTAATAATCATCATATTAGGCCCACATCTATTGTAATTAGTCAAAAAAGGTACCTGGACCACTTTCAATTATTAAAACCAGTTACTAGAATCGGTCAAAAAATTATTTAGGCCATTATACGTGGGCTGGGGAGAAAGTAGAGACTTGGTTCTTTTATTCATACACAAATTTCCTTGTGACTGTTAAGAAATTGGAGGTCCACTGAGGCAATAAATTATTTTCTCCCTTATGATGTTAATTCAAATATTTAATTATTGTTTGTTCTTGCAAAATTTAAGGTGAAATAGGCATCACAGTTTTGAAACATGATGAATAAAATAGATGCAAGGACATTATAACATGATGGAAATAGACACAAGGACACTGGGGTATAACATTATGCGCTGCTTTTTACATATAAACAATAATGGCAATAGAAACTTACCTTGATCCATCACTATTTATTTGTTTTTACATGTAATAATTGAAAGCCTTTTTTCGTGTAATTTCTAATGTCACTTTCTTTCTTCTTTTCAGATTCTTTGATGGTCAAGAATAATATGTTATACTTTTTGGGACTTTATCTTATCTTTTGTAGCCATCAGTTTAAAAAGAGAGAGGGGAGGCATTTAAAATCACTTTTGATTCTAATTTCCATGATCCCATAACTATGAAATTGTATATGCTTCTACTAAAATTAGTCCAAAAAGTTAATGGGTCATTATAAATTATTAAAATAATCTAACAATCTCTCATTTGCCCTATGTTATAACTTGATTCAATAACAAACCATAAATATGCACAATACATTGAATCTATCAAGTCATCATCATTGATTGAATCATGTCAATTACAAGTCGATTAATGACATGATTCTTTTCATGTATCATATAACCAACTCAATTTAAAATAGTAGTTGGTTGAAAGTCTCCTTCTCTTCTCTCTTCGTTATGTTCTTTCTTAAGATGGCAAGTGGAGGCTTTTCATTTTTAGGTCATTTTTTTTGCTCTTATGTAGTCTTTTATAATTAGGGTAAAAACTAGGTTTTACCTAAGTCTAAAAGTCCAAAATAACCTATGAAATTTTAAGTTCAGGAGGTCGATCCGAATTTGTTCGTACGCAGGACACAACTGTGGTCCCCTAAGCTACGATCGTGGTCTGATGAAATAGTCTCTATCACAATCGTGGCCCTGGGTCCTCCGTTGGGCTTCTTCCAAATCTTCTCCATTCTTCAGTATCAGATCTCAAACACTAAAAAACAAGTCAAAGCACCTCAAATATATAAAATTAAAGCTCAATAGCATGCTCTAACCTACATAACACTCAAAATACAAATATCTAACCAACTAACACAATTTTAAACCTAAACATGCTTAAATCAAATAATTAAAAACCAAAAACATACTAAAATGCCTATTAAAACATCATGCAACCTATAACTATCAACGAACATTTGGTTAGTACCAATCTTCTCAATTAACATTTCTCTATTCTTGCATCTCTTTTTTGATAGATAAGTACTTCAAATTCATGTGTTTTGCACCCTTTTATTACTTTTCATTCTTATGGAAGAAGATAGTTATAGAATTATTACCGTAAATCATTAGCATCCTAGCTATATTGTCAATAATACCATGTCCTAAGGTAAAATATCTTAACCATAATGTATAAAAATTAACCGTAAAAGAATGTGATAAATTCAACCTCTATAGTGGAAATAGTAATGATAAACTATTTTCCACTCTTTCATAAAACTACCTTGGCTAATAGAAATATGTAACTGAATGTCAACACATCTGACAAAGTCTAAGTTTAAGTATCTAACCACTTCAAGGTGATCTAGTCTTTTATATGTGAGCCTGTAGTCATTGTGCCTTATAAGTACATAAGAACTTTCTTTGCAGCTTCCTAGTGAATATTTTAAGATTAATTTGACAACAGGCTAACATCCCATTAGCAAAGTTGAAATTTGGTTGAGTGCGTTTTTAATCATACATCAACCTCCCATTTACTAATGTATAGGGAACAGATTCCATTGCATTCTAGTTTAAATTGTTTTTAGTACATTTCATTTCATTAAACTCATCCCCTTTATGAACTGGAACTATTCTTGTAAAGTTTTTTTTTTTTGAATCTCTTTAACACTTTATTGATATAACCTTTTTGAGAGAATCCTAGTAGTCCCGATGAACAATCACAAAATATTCTATCCCTGTCACATAAAATGCCTTACCTATATATTTCATTTTGAAGTTCTTAGAGAAAAACTTCTTTACATTACATGACAAGCTAACATGATTAGCTGTTAGAAGGACATCATCAGTATTTAAGGCCAAAATTATAAACTTGCTCTCACCGACCTATGTGTAGATACACCAATCAATGGTATTGTTTATAAAACCATATGACATAATGACATCATTGAACTTAAGATAACACTATTGGGAAGCTTATTTCAATTTATATATTGACTTCTATAACTTACATTCTAAGTTTTCCTTTCCTATGGTTAAGAACCCTTTTCATTGGTCCATATACACTTTTTCTTCTAGGTCATCATTAAAAAAAAAAGTAGTCTTTACATCCATTTAGTGAATCTCTAGATCATAATAAGCCATGAAAACTATAGTAATCCTTTATGAGTCCTTTTCTAAAACAAAAGCGAAGGTCTCTTTATAGTCAATATCATGCTTTTAAGGGTAACCTTAGCAACAAGTCCAGCCTTCTACCTTTCAACATTGCCTTCGAGTCTCGTTTGCTCTTAAAAACCCATTGACAACTAACTTACTTTAAACCTTTAAGTTGTCATCCATTAATCTCAACTTTTATTTTATACCATTGAACCACTTTTTAGAATTTCTGCATTTTATGGCTTGTTTGAACAAGATTGGATTCTTATTAATTATTAAGTCACATCTATATTCAGTGAATAAACTACACAATCATCTAAAATAACTAGTCTTTTTTACCTTACAAACCTTCATAATACTATTTTTACAATTTTTCTACCACTTGCTCATTTGTGATTTGCATATTGTTAGTTAACTCATCACCTATATGTTTATCTTGTGGGATTTAAATATTGATTTTTTATTCCAATATGTTCCACAATTGTGATACAACAAAAGGGATAATAATCTAAAGAGAAATATTGGTTGTAGGAGCTTCCATCCAAATCTTTCAAATATTCACCTTTCATATTTCCCCACTCCAACTAAGTTAGTCATTCTCAATGAAAAGAAGCATTATCAGACTCGACTATTCTTATATTATAGTTAGGATAGTAAAATGAGTACCACTATGACTTTTTGGGATAGCCAATAAAGTAACCACTGATAATGCATCAAATTTTTTTCATGAGGCTTATATCTCTTATTTCTGTTGAGTAACCCCAAATATGAAGGTGTCTCAAACTAGGCTTCCTTCCTATCCATAGTTTAGATGGATTCGACGATCTTTAATATATTCATCCACAAGGACAAAGGTACCATGTTGCAACCTAATATAGTTCTATCAATATCTATAAGAGAACAATTTCTTCCTTTAGTTACAACACTTTATTATGCATAATGGACATTGTAAAATATCCATACATGGCCCGAATTTCAAGAAAATTTGCAAATAGATATAGATATTGTCCATTTTCATCATATTTTTCATAATATTCACCATCTCTATTAGACCTTACTACTTTTTATTTAGCTATCTTTACACCTTATTAATGAACACCTTGAGGATATCTATTGATTAAGACTTCCTATATAAAAATGATGAAGTACTTTTCACTGCCCTATGATGGAATGTCAAAGTGACCATATATGTCAATGTGTATTAACTCAAATAGTTGACTACTTCTTATGGCTAGATTCCTTAGTATGCATCTAGTTTGCTTGCTTTTAACACAATCCATACACACATCCTAATTATCAAAATCTAGTTAAGGTAAGATTTCTCTTTTCACTAACCTTAACATCCTTTCTTTAGCTATATGGCCTAATCTTTAATGCCACAAAAAAGTAGAACAAGTATGAGCAATATGTTATCTATACTATGTTTAACATGAAACAAAGATTTAACAAAATGAACATTAAGAGTGAAAAATATAAATAATAAACTAAAGTGCCAAAACCATACTAGTAATTATATTTATACAAAATTTTAAAGTTATTATCCTACATCATCTAACGTTTTGGCAAAGACTATATTCTTAGCACATTCAGGAACGTAAAGATTCTTTTCTAAATCTAGACAATAGTCAATATCTAAGATAAATAAACTTTATATGTTCTAATTCCCTTTATTATATTTGATATATATAGGAACTTTTTGGTTGCATTTATGGGTGGGATTTAAAGGAATCCCTACATAATATGTAACATGTAAATAGTTGGATCAAAATTTAACTACAAAGTATTATTAGGATCCTGTATAAGACTTTATACAAAAAGTAATGAAATATAGGATATAGCTTTCTTTCAAACTATTCCTTTCTTTTTAGAAAATCTTTCTTGAATTAACTAGCCTTTTTATAGAAATAACACTTCTACTCCTTATGGACTTGACCCTTACCAACCTTCATTAGATCTTAGTTCTTCTTTTTGTCCTTCTTTCACAATTTAGCTTTGTTGTTACTAACTCCATCATGAAACGTGAGACAAATAGAGTGCTCTTTTTTCTTCTTCAACCTCCCTTCTTTGCGAAACAAGTTAGCCTTAATTTCTTAAGAGTTCCATTTTTTCTTAAAGGTGTTGTAATTCATTTGGAAATGGCTAAATGTAGGAGGAAGCCAGTTTATGATAAACTAAATAAAAAAGGACTCACTCACGTCTATACTCGTCAATTTTAGATTTGCTAATACGTTTGCCATACCCATCATATGATCATGAATGGGTTGTGATAGTCAAATTTCTTAGTCATTAGCTCACCTATCAGGTTCTTCATAATAAACCTAACAATTATACCTTATTGGGAGTACTCCTTGATCATCATCATAAATTCCCTTATATTGTTTGTTTAAGGCACTAATGGCTTAATATCTTTAGCCATCACCATCTGGATCAAGTCCAACCTTAATTTGTTTAACCACTCCTATACCTTATCAAATGACTTATCTGCTTCTGTAATAGTCTCAGTAATGTTTGCACGTTTTTTATCCAAAACTATTTTTAGGTTCAAATCCATAGCACCTAGCTAAAACTTTATTTGCTCGATCCAATCTACATAATTCAACCCATTGAACTTGACCAACCCATTACTCAAAGTAAACAAATTGGTAGAAACTTTAAACATTACATAAGCTCACACATTAATGTTTTGAGGAACCTTAATAGATTTAAACAAAAAAACTTTGATTATATATTTAATTTCACCTTTGAGTGATACTTGAATACATACTTTTAACCAATAATGATGCTAATATAAGCATGCTTTAATATACATTTAATTATCAAGTCAACATGTATCTTATCTTTGAAAATAAACCACATTCACTAAATATGTCAATTAGTCTCTTTAATATCATTAATCATAAGCAGTGGTCCAACTTTAGGTGATCATCTTAGCATTATAACTAATAATCTCAATTCTTCAATTTAACCTTTTCTAGCTTGTATAGTATAGCATAAACATAAACAACATAAAATAAACAATTAAAATGCCCAAATATATTTTTAAGCTAGGTCATTTTTGTGATTTACAAGCTTTCAATGAAAAAGACATTTAATTGGGCAATTTTTTAATATGAAACCACGAATTGATTCCTTTTAAAAAGGAACCAAAAGCCTCTTATGCGAACCATGATTGATTCAGCTTAAAACCTTTATCTTATTTTTGTTTACATTTGTGTATCTCCTTTATGCACGTCTCTAATAATTTTATACATACTAATCATACCATATGTTTATTGATATCTAGGCCTAGAGGGACAATTTTGAATTAACATTTCGATAATAATCATTTTAACTTCAATGTTTAAATATGTATCATAAGGTTGATCCAATAAATATTCAAACATTCAAATATGATTGATTGATATTAATATTGGCATTATATATAATTTAATGATTATAACTATCTAAGATGATATGACACTATTTACTTTGGAAGTACAACCATCTAATTCCATTGGCAAGGATAATTTAATAGAAGAAAGATGCATAATATAATCTTTTTCCCTAGTCTTATTCAACAATTACAAATGAAAAAGATTCCCATAAGATGGGAATGTATACTTGGACAAGTAAAGTGACTGTTTAATAGCTTAACGAACTAGTTTCCTCTACGAGTAATTCATTAGCACAATTAAAATATGAAAAAACATCCTTATGCAATTTCTATCAATCATTCATACTCAAAATAATATGAAAGAACCATAAATATTTTTAAATATGTTTTAAAAGCACCCAATACAACTAATGGCATTACAAGCCTTAGTGAATCAAAACTTATTTTTATCATGATCTATAACTATTTATTTATTTTACGTGTAACAATCTAGAAACATTTTTTGTAATTTCTTCCCTTTTTTTTCTTTTCCTCCATTCAAATTCTTTAACCATCAATCCCTTCTTACACTAATTTTTTAAAGCCAAATAACCATCCCATTAGACCTACTTCTATTAGAATCAGTACAAAAAGTTATATGGAAGAGGACAAATGTACACCCCACTAACATAAAGTATATAGCTGAACATCTAGAGGATATTTAATTACATATCCTATGACAATGGTATGTTAGAGCAAACATAATCTCTTAAATGGCATCATAAAGAATATACAATACTTAAAACCTCAAAACTTTATTTCATTGACAAAAGTTTGCATTGTAGCCATATCACTTTATCATCAAGATTTTAGAAAAGATTTCATAATCATATAGTTCATAAGCATAAATATACAAATGTAGATGTATATGATACTCCAGATTCATTGTTATTTTTTGTGACTAAGTGCCTTTCAAATACATATATAGATATTGACCCATTGGGCTCAGTCAGATACAAAAATCACAAAGTAAAGCTCTACGTGCAGAATTCTGAGCTTAAAACTCTTTCAGACAGGCTACTCTGATCACAATGCCTTTATCTGAACATGCATTTTATGAAATGCATCAAATAACAGAATATGCCATGAATAGAATTCACTTATGATGCATAGACATAATCTTATAATCATCGGACCTCAGTTTGGCATTCAACTTCCGTTGAGTGTTCTAAAATCATTCAGAATTCAGCTGCAAACAAATATCATTCAAATTTCATATGCAAACAAAACATTTTCGATACATTCCCGAATATCAAACTCCTTTGATCATTATATTCCAAAATTCACATACAAATAATAAATAGTTCAATAATTGGAACTTAAATAGAATAAATCAATCCTAAGAAGATCATCTAGGTTGACTCACAGTACGCTCTAATTTATGTTATTGATTGGATGGTCTGATAAGGTCTGAATGATGTCTAATTTGAGCGTCTAAAATCATACAATTCACATATAATTCACATTACAAAGTTGATCAATCAAATACATATTCATTTGTGCACATATATACATATGTCATGTTCAATGCATGCTTAATTGACTTTTCTCGGGTATGTAACCTTATTCAACTTTCTTAACCATTCAACATCATGCTTTGTATACAACCATTTTGCAATCAGGTTTGTCCCTTTAAAATAGATTGATTTACTCCAAATTCATCAATTATACTTTACACTTATCTTTAAACATTTCCATGATCAAAAAGCTTCTTATAATACTCACACAATTGGCACCTTACATCTGAAATTTTAGCAAGCTAAATCTATACATTCACCAAAATTTTTCTAGCAACATATACTCATACATTCACCCAATCCTCATTCATAAATACCCTATTTTTTGCAATACTCATTCATCCATACCTTATGCACATTATTCATGTCCTAAAGATCATATTTTCATTAAAATAACTCACTTATTCCTTTAACAAATCAGAATTTCTAGATTTTAGCTCAACATATCCAAAACAATCCCTTCTAAAAGTTATGAATTTAATTAACTACATAAACTTATCAAGATATCTTCTAGCCAAACTATTTCACATAAGCATTAATAAGACATCAATAATCATTTTTCTTGTTGTATAGTTTGAACAATTCGAGCTCTAAAGTCCCCAAAATTAGGAAATGATATAAGGTTCCTATATAAGGGTCTGTCATAAGTAGTATTAGGAAAATAGACATAACTCAAGATCTAGTCACTATTTAATCGAGACACTTTCACAGAGGTCAAGATAAGACTAGCATAACTCAAGATCTAGTCACTATTTTATTAAGCAACTTTCACAAAGGTCAAGATAAGACTAGATCTACAACTTTCATTTCTTGAGTTTCTTAAAATTCATGCCTTAAGGATATGTGAAATAGGTTGAAAGAGGAAGACAAAATTGAAACCAGAATTTCGACCTATAGCTCTAATTTTCCAGATTTTGTTTTACACTTTATACTAAAGTTAAAAATAACCTCTTTATAGTTTATCAATTATAACTCTATTAGGCCTAAATTGTACTCTAACTCCTCATCAATAACCTCTCCAATTCTAGTTCAAAATTATTCAATTAACAGCTTACAAATCCTAGTCTTTCATGCATCAAAAATCAAACTAGAAATCTATCCTCATTATCATACATATAGGTCTAATTCTTTCTCAATTTAAGAGCACTCTTTTAACAAATTTCTTAGGCATAAATTCACCTTCTTTATACATTAAATTCCATTCCAAGACATCCACATAATGCCCTATACTGCATGGTTTCCATATATGAAAAACAAAATTGAAAAACTTCTAAGTTCATGCAACATTTTTCAGCACATATCTTCACCAACATCATGTGCATTTCATTCGAATTCAAGCTATAACACCCCATACTAAGGGCTAGAATATTGAGGAATTTGTAGTGCATTATATGATTTGCATATTTGAGTACTCACTTATATGTGCATATGTATTTTTGATACATACAAAATATTTGTACATGTATTGAGTGACATTTTTGGGTATTATTGGTTTTAAAAATTTGATTAAGATGACAATTTTGGTTTATTAGTGACAAAATTTCTTTGGAGTATATTATGATTATTTCAAAATTTTAGGTGAGTTTTGAGAAATTTTTTGAAATTTTGGAGTATTTAGATTTTGGACTAGGAAAAATAGACCAATGGTTTTTGGCCATGTAGCACTTCTATATGGATACAAATGGATCACATGCAGTAGGGCCTCGTGTCAATGAGTTTTTAAAATGTGATATCACGGTAGTGTAAGACAAAATCTGTAGCTCCTTACTTCTCTTTGGCTTTGCTTTGTCTTCACCGAACTTTGACCTTTACTTTCACTGCTAATGATTTTATGAATACAAGGTAAGTGAAGTTTAAGTTTCTGAGTTCTATGAATGAGTTTGATGATGTTTTAAATGTTGAAAAGTGATACATGCATGAGTTGTTAATGAAGCAAATTTCGTGATAGTGATAAGAAAGATGAGTTGATAATAATGTACATAGAATGTGTAAGAAGTGAAATATCGATTTGCATGTAGTTTAAAGAGAAACTTAATGAAGTAGACCAAAGTAAAAAAATGAGGTGGGTGAGAAGGATGGCTTCAGTGATGTTATGAATGTGTTAAGTGAGATTTAGTGAATTTGAAGACATGCAGAAAAATATAAAGTATAGTATTTATGCAGGAAAAGAATCGTATGTGAGTTTTGGATTTTAGTGACTGTGATGAATCTTGAGTTTTGGGTTGTATGAGAGCAAGATGGATTAGAATAGTAGTAGAATCGTATGGCTATAGGTCCTGTTTTGGTTTATGGACTGACATTGTTACAACTTTAAGAGTAGAGAGAAAGTTGTAGACGGTAAAATATGTGTATGATTTCGATTTTTGAAGTTTGAATTTTCAATCTTGAATTTTGAGTTGTTTTAGCATAAGCTAAGTTGCATGGGTGTGAAATGAAGAGAATATGAATTAAGGATGGACTAAGATGAAGAATTAAGGATTTCAAGAATGAAAGAAGAAAAAGAAAATTTTCGGTGAAGAAGGAGAATGTTGCGATCGTGTTTTTGCATGATTGCGACTTTGTTGAGGGGGGCATGATCACAACATCGGTAGTCCATCTAGAGTGTTGCGGTCATGCAAGTGCACGATTGCGACTTCCATGCTTTCTAAAGGGGGTTGTTTTCTGAACATAATTTGATCTTTTTGTTATAGCTTCTTCTCTAGACATCCAATTGGCATGGGAATTGAACCAATAGACTTATAAGACATTGATCTTCATCTCCACTAAAAATTAGGACCATTTAAAATGGATCTACTGAATAATTTAAGATGAAATTTTTACTATACTAAAGTATGATAACTGGGATGATTTTACTAAACATACTTTGGTATTTTTCTTGTTGGACCCCGATCTTTTAGTGGAATTTAGAAATATTAAATGTATGAAATGAGTGTTTTTGTATATGTATTATGTTATAGATGTTATTGTGCTTTAAGGAAATTGATGAGAAAAGAGTGATTTTTGGGTTTTTGATGACTTTGAGGTTTTGAGGAAATATGTATGTGTTATGAAATTTAGAGTGAATATTTTGATTTAATGGAAGTTAAAAAGCAA
>JANJEY010000004.1:53478404-53490595 GCA_024703695.1 Erythroxylum cataractarum | reverse complement strand
CGTCCCTATTTACAGACGGAATTATTTCCATCGACATATGTCCGTCGCTAATAGTCCCCGCGAAAATTTCCCTCCAATTTTGGCAACGGATTCCTTTACCGTCGCTAATGTTCTTCTTTTAACCGACGGATTATTGTTTCCGTCGCAATTAACAGACGCTATATGGTCTGTCGGTAGATTTCTGTAGCTAAACCAAGATTTTCTTGTAGTGACAAAACCAGACACAACTGTCAACACACTGTTAAGTTTATGAATCGTCCACCCAAAGTAATTGAAAGCTGTCAAACGGACTTTACGGTATCGAAAGGACACTCTTCATCATGGTTTACACAATAAACTTGCAAACTCTTCCAATTTACGAACTTTTTCTGATGTCAATTACAGGCTTTCCACCCCTAGTTAGTAATATTATTTGGTAAAATCAATGGAACAATCAAATCCCTGAAACGGAAGTTCTTAATTTTTCTTTATGGTTTCTGAAATCTTTTAAATTCCTGTAATCGTAAGAGCTATCAACTCGTCATCGTTGGTGATCTATATTAAAAAAATTCTTGGTTTGTTGCTTTCCCTGGGAAAGTGACCTCCCCTGTAATTACATGTTTTTGCAACCTTTTAAATGTTTTAGTCTTCATCGTTGGTGATCTAAACTAGAAAATTCTAGATTTGTAGCTTGCTCTCGGAAAATGACGGCCTCCCCCGTAATTACAAGATTTTGCAACCTGTTAGTAGTCAATGATTTAGTTTCTTCAGGTAAAATTTATAGGTAATATTTGGAGACTAGTGCATGCATTTTAGGATGTAAATAGTGTACAGCTAAAATGTGACTGCAGTTCCCTATTATTCACAAAAAGGTAAGAAAATGAAAGGGAATGAACTGCTTTAGCCTTGTTTTTCCAGTCATAAATTGATTGAAATAATAGAGGGGTCACATCCTTTACTTTCTATCTTGATTTCCTCCGATATGTATTATGTTGTCTCAACGTCAACCAAAGAAGCAAACTTCAAAGCTTCATTTTAACGATTACATAACGTAAATCAGCATCTATTACCAACTCTGAACTACCTGGGACTATGAATCTGTACTTTGGCGGGGGAAGGTTGGAGTTGGTTGATATTTAGTCCTAGCTGCGAAGTTTCATGATGTTGACTATAGCTACGTGTAATGAAGCAAAGTTTCAGCTATTGGTCCATTTACAACACTACGTAACGTCACCCATATGTGAGCATCAATAAATATATTTATAAGTTAATGATAGGAAGTTAAATTGTGCAGAAAGAGCCACTTAAGATCAGAGTTCTAATATAATATTTTTATTCAACGACAAAAAATTTTCTTTTTATAATTTATTTATAGGACAACTTGAAACATGAATAGGGATTGAGCCCTAATCATTTCATATTTTATTTCTGCATTTTAACAGAAACTTAGATGGAGTTCCCGGGATTCCAGGTTTTCTGAGCGGCCGCCTATAAAAAATTTATTCCTGGTGAAAGCAGAACCCATGTTTGTTAAGAGAAACAAAAAAAAAAAGGACCTGCGTTGTAGTCCGATATGTAGGCACACAGTACTTGCTAGATTAGTTAAAAGCTATTATTTATAAGGAGTGACATAATTTAACTAGCTGGAGCAATTATAATAAAGTCTTGGGAGGGGTAGTTTTTGGCGAAGATTAAGCCTTAATCGCCGTTCTCGAGTTACTTACTAGTGAGAAAACTAATTAAACTTCAAGATCTAAAAAATCTTTTAATCAAGCAATACCTCTGTTCTTGCTCTGTCACTCTCAGTCTCAGTTACAGCAAACATATAGAATACATGTACGCATACACATAAACGGATCCCGGTACACTTGCAAATAAAAAAATTCAACAAGATAAGCGGGTCTTGTGCTGTGGAAATTCAGGCATAGTACGTACTTTAGAGAGTTCAAGTCCTTGTCAGTTGTCTGCTTCATTCCCAAGCTTTTAAGTTGTTACTTTCATTAAATAACCTAAAAGTGTGATGGCAAATTGATCATCAAGCCCATTTATAAATCGCCCAAGAAACCCCACCACACACACACAAACAAGAAGAAAGACCCGAAAACATGGTAACTCTTCAAGTTTTCGCTACTCGGTCATCATTACCATCTTCAACCTTATGCTCCATGAAGATCAAAACCCTAATTCAAACCCTCATATTGTCTCATTTTAACCGTATTTTTAAAGCCCTTTCGAAAGCAAAGTCGATTCTGACTCAGATTCTCAAGGAACTACAACCTTTGCACTTGGTATATCCTGAAAGCTGGGTCGCAAAAAAGAAGCAAAAGAATTACAGGAAGATATTTTTTGGTTCGTTCAGGCTACACTATAACTGGTGCTCTTCACATGTGTTGCCAGTGTCGCAACAGGTTCTTGAGGGTTTCTCAACACCCCATTTGTACTATGACCCGACATGGAATTCCGTAATCACGACTCATGAACAATTTGATGTGACCGCAGAGTCTCAGCTTTCAGGCTACTTTCATTGGCTGGAGCAGAAGCGAGATGAGAGCTCCAACGGTGATCACGGAAAAATGAACGAGATCGATCAGCTAGCGGACATTTTCATCGCAAGTTGCCATGAAAGGTTCATGTTGGAGAAGCAAGAGTCGTACAGGAGATTCCAAGAAATGATGGCTAGAAGCATTTGAATGTGAGAGGATTAAGCTTGGTGTATTACGCTTTGCTTTCACATTCTTCCGTGTTAAATGCATTGGCAGGTGGAAAGTACAGTGATATTGGTGTATTAATTGATGCTTACTTTCCTTGGTTTATTAACTTCTTTTCCTCTAATTTTGTGCTTTACTTTGAATGATGGGGTCTAAAGAATTGTACATAATGAAAGGTGGGCTCTAGGGCTGATCCGTGATCGTTCATTGTGCAATCCTTCCCTTTCTGGTGATGCTCACAACTAGGAATTGGAGATAGACTATGAAGTGTGATGTGATGTCCCCTAAAATTTGTATCTTCTCTTATTTTGAACGTTAGGCGTGAGCATATATGCGATCAATATAGCAAATTTACACTGCCTACCTTCCAAATTCCGATTGTATGGAAGGAGTTTCATAGGTGAATGAAGTTTGCAATATGTGGACCAAGACATTCAAGCCTTGAGGAAAAAAAAAAAAAAAAGAGCAGTTTGTAGCCGAAATCAAAGATAATATATTAAACAACGACATATATCCAACATCGTTTTTTTAAAGTAAATTATTCCTAACTTTTGCAGATTTTGGTAATCCAAATTCTTCAAGACTTATATTTATGCATATTAAAGGGAAAAAAGTCTGTTAAAAGAATATTATTAGTAATTATTACTATTAATATAGATAGTAAAAGAATATTATTTTAACAACAAATTTAATAATAATTAATCACCAAAAATATCAATTTAATAATATGATAGCTTGTATTTTTCCAAGTTCTAATTTTCAAACTCTAACAGTCCTCTCAAAGTCAAAAGGTGCACAAATCTTAGTTTTATTAGTCATGAAAGTTAGGTTAATTTTAACTACTATCTCATCCTTATCACTTTGTGAAGTCTCTGAAGTTAAGTGTTTCTCTAAAGTTTCAATTTTTATATGCTGTAGCATGACAAGAACATGAACTTTGAGCGTTTTGAGTGTTCCTTGGTAGTTGTCCCAATCGTTTCGTGTGGCTTTAAGCCAACCCCGAATTTGGTGACTCAGTCAACTCTCTCTCTCCCCCTTCCCCTCCCTCTCCCCGTAACTGTTGAAGTCCTCTGAGTTAATTAACTGTACAATAATTTTGGAGTAGGTTTCGTTGTCTAGCTCTCTCCTAACCTCGATTTCGCAAATCCGTGTGGAGCCCAAATGTGAGCATTGCACTTTCAAGTTGTAGGATATGTACTTGATTTGTCGATTAGAAAAGTATTAAAGATATAGAATGCCATATATAGGTACATTAGTGAATGTTAAAGCAGTTAAAAACGAGACAATAATACATAATTTTTACAATTTGCAGTCTTTAAAATTCGATCATCAATCTTATTGTCAAAACAGTTGTCAAGTACTACTAGTCTTTATAGTTCGTGTTTTTTGCTTTTGCTTATGAAAGTGGTGACAAGCTTAGAAGTTAAATAAGTCCGAAATAAGGATTGAACTTCCCATGGGTATAAAAACTATATGTTACGCATCAATGTATCATAGAGTTGATGGGAAGAAAATCTTCAGGATTCTGGTGATAGAAAAAATTGTTGAAAAATTAGGATGGGATTCTACTTCATGTGCGATAGAATAATTACAAATTTTTGTCGAATGATGTTCTAAAGGTTAAGATTATTTAAATTTTATAAAATTATTAATATAGTATAAATTTTAATTTGTATTTTATTCTGTAGCTTGATACTTTTTCTTAATGTTTCTCTCAAACCGTTTTTAAAATTTGTTTATTTCAACCATTGTAGCCGCAAAAGTGTCTAACTTCTAACAGTATTCACATCTACAATTATTATACAAAGGGTTAGGAAAGAAGTGTTAACTCCCTTAAAGCCTAAGCCCATTTATAATAATTTTAATTAAGCTCAAATAAGATCTAATATCTCATAATGACCCTTATTTATTAAATATTTGATATTTATTATAGAGTTTTTCAAACTTTATAATCAAGTTCAACTTGATTAAAACATCTTTTCTCTCTTCAAAAGATTCTTTGTATATAATGCATTAGGTTCCTAAATTTGTTAGTAATAAATAGAGATTATAACCATAAATTACATATAAGATTAAAAATTAAACTCTATTAATTTTTATTTAATTATCTAATTAAATAATTTATATTAATATATAAAGATTGATATCTAACAACGCATCCTAACTACTTAAATATTTAAAAATGTCAAAGTAATTTTGACAAATCTTTCCATACATAATATTCTAATATAATTAAATTCTTTTATTATATACTGTTTTGTTTAGACATAGAGTATATAATTAATGTCTATTCTATTTATATACAATCACATTGGTTCTCTATCATTAGTAATTGATTTAACTAATAACATTGGAAAATTATTTTCAAAATGTCATTTCACCTTAATCAATGATTTCTCAAATAAATACTAATAAAAAACAATGGAATATTCTCCCTAATCACTTTAGAGTGATGAATCATGTATTAATCGGTCAACTACTCCCATATAGTTTATGTTAAGTCCAGTAACTATCATATTGAACTACCTTTGACTAGAATAGGTCATAAATAGTATCAAAACATAACAATCCTTATATAAGATAAATTTGGAGATCTCAAGTCAAAACATCATTTATACAATTATTCCAACGAGAATTTTCATTGATATATAAACAATGTTTCAAACAGAGTTCTTATATGGGGCCAGTACAATGAACTTGTTTTCTAACAAGTACCCACATACTTTTAGCCTATGAGATCCACCACTTCTTTCATAGGAAGAAACATAATGCATGGTAGTCTTTTTACACCCTATCAATGTCTAGTCTTAACAAACTAATGACCAAGAATAGTTTAGGAATAATATATAAATGCAATATAAATTTCATAATTGTAATCTCATTATAATTTCATTTGTAATGTATATTTATCTCACAAAGTTGACCATATACATCTGAATATATATAAGATAAAGAATGCTACTAAATAATTATGTCGTTAAACTACAATTAACCAATTGGCTGTAAGAAATAAAATTATACCAATCTCCCACTTGCATTAGGTTAATCTTTTAAGTATCTTATACCATATTACCATATGATGATCATACTACTGTTGGGATAGTGGTTTAGTGAAAGAATTCTACAAGATTCTCTATAGTGAGCACTTATTTAAATCTTACAACTTTCATCATAATTATTAATATAATCAAGAGAAATTGGCTAAATACATACTTAGGTCTTTGATAAGACCTTAACTCCTTTTTTATGCTTAAAGGCTTTAATGTTCTATAGTATATTTGTTGGACCCTGAACGTTTCTTAGATGTTAGAACTATTGAATGAGAAATTTTGGTGATTAGTCATGAGTAAAGAACAAATGAATGAAAATTTTTGAAATAGAAATGATAGAGAAAAGTAAAGTAATGAATGAGAAATGTGGATAAATTCATGTTTTTCTTTGGTAATTTGGTGGATAAGAGATTTTGAAATGAGAAGAATTAAGATGAAAGTTAGAAGTAAACTGAAGGCAAAAATGAAGTTGAATATATGTAGTAAGTTGATGAAGGATATGTATATATATGTATGCATTGTCATTGGTGTTTAAGGTTAATCATGGATTATAATTTCTTTATGGATGATATTGATTTGAAATAGAGTTGAGAATGAGGAGTAAATGAAGTAGAAAAGGTGATCTTGGTATAAGTTGTGTTAAGCAAAAATTGTGAAACAAAAGTGGTTGATCTGGAAAATGTTCACAGAGTATACTTCAGTCTGTTAGCCACAACTTTTTCTCTAGTTATCCAAATGAGATGATTATTAATTTGGATTAAACTCAAAACATATGGTTACATTTCTTATGAAGACATCAAAATTTAAATTCTATCTTTAAGAATCTCAAAATTTGTTATGAAATTGAGAACTGGGTGTAGTACATTGGTGGATGAATGTAAAATTTTTGTTCTGAATTAGAGGGAAATTCTGGATTGATCTAGGCTGAATTATAGAAAGATGTCTTCTAGAAATTTGTATATTACCTTTCTAGATTTCCAACGGTATATAGCATGAGAATTTTAGACATTGGATTTGAAAGTTATGGTCTTTATAAGTGGAGATGTTCAGGAATATAGATAGTATCGTCTATGATGACGTCATATCGTCTGTAAAATATATCGTTTGTGATGACGTCATATCGTCTGTAAGATGTATCGTCTGTGATAATGTCATATCATCTATGATGACATCACATCGTCTTTGATGATGTCATATCGTCTGTAAAATATATCGTCTGTGATGATGTCATATCGTCTATGTTTGACTTTCTGTTTCTTCTATGTTTGACCTTTTATATACCATCGTTTAGTCCATTTTTTACCCTTCATACAATAGAATCTATCTTTTAGGTCTGCATGAAAGTTGTATATCTTGAAGTTCTCTTTCAAACCATCTAAAGAACGCCTCAATCAGATATTTGTAGGAAAAGTTATAGCAATTTTCTCGATTCATCTGCTTTTTCCCATTCGTCTGTTTTTTCATTTGGTTTCCTTTGTACCTATCATATGCTATATTTTTTACCCTTCAAATGATAGAATTTGTCTTTGAAGTCTTCATAAAATTTGTATATATTGAAGTCCTATTTCAAACCATCTTAGAAACACCTCAATCTGATATCTATAGGAAAAGTTATAGCAATTTTTTCGATTCATCTGCTTTTCCCCATTTGTCTGCCTTTTCATTTGGTTTCATCTGTACCTATCTTCTTCTCCATTTTGACCCTTTATACAATAGAATCTGTATTTCATGTCTTCATAAAAGTTGTAGATCTTGAACTCCTCTTTCAAACCATCTAAATAACGTCTCAATCCAACATCTTTAAGGAAAGTTATAGCAATTTTTTCGATTTGTCTGCTTTTTCCCATTCGTCCGCCTTTTCATTTGATTTCTTTTGTACCTATCGTCTGCTTCATTTTTGACCCATATCATATAATATGTCTTCAAGGTCTTCATGAAATTTTAGATCTTGAATTTCTATTTCAAACCATCTAAAGAATGCATCAATCTGATATCTTTACGGAAAGTTATAGCAATTTTCCTGATTCATCTGCTTTTTCATTTGGTTTCATCTGTACCTATCGTCTGCTCCATTTTTTACCCTTTAAACGATAGAATCTGTCTTTTAAGTCTTTATAAAGTTGTATATCTTGAAGTTATCTTTCAAACCATCTAAAGAAAACCTCAATCTGATATCTGTAGGAAAAGTTATAACAATTTTCCAATTGTCCGCTTTTTTGTTTAGTTTCAACTGATCCTATCGTCTGGTCCATTTTTGACCCTTCTGATGATAAAATCTGACCTTAATGTCTTCTTTAAAGTTGTAGATCTCAAAGTTATCTTTTAAATCATCCTAAGATTATCTTAATACGACATCTTTAGAGAGAGTTATGTCATTTGTCCTGAGACAGGTTCAATATGAATGAGGGAAAAACTTTGTTTGATTATTTCGGCCATAACTTTGTTATCCAACCTCCAAATGAAGTGATTCTTGAACCAATAGTTTCTTAACACATTTTTCTGTCCCTCCATAGAATTTGATAACATTTGGTATTGATTTCAAAAATATGGATTGAATCAAGATAAGGGTATCGGTTGAAAGAATATGAATTGGATGTTTACTGGACATACTTTGGTATTTTGATGATACCTTCATTAGAATAGCTCCGAATAAGATTATTTTTTATTTGAAGATAAACTAGAGACTTGGAGCTACAAATGATATGAAGAAATTGAAATATAATTCAGTCTTTAAGACTTTCAAATTCTGGATGGAAGTTAAGTATAGTGTACTGTTTCAATATAAGAACAATCCGAAAATGTTTAGGGCAATACTTTTAGAATTCTAAACCAAATGAATTGATTTTGGTGGCATTAGAAACTTAAGATAATGGGAAAAATTTGTCTAGAAGAAAGTGTTATGTCATAATGTTCAAGGGTACTTTTGACAAGACACTTAAACATAAAAGACATAAGGCATAAATGGGAAGGCAAAGGGAACATTTCTCACTCATTAAAGATATAATTGGAAGAAGAAGTGTTGTCTTACATTTTAAGAAGAGAGAAGAACGAAAATTGAAGAGAAAAAGAGAGAGTGTCATGAAGAAGAGAGAGAAATACGAAGGGAAAAAGAGAAGGAGAGAAAGAAGAGAAAACAAGCTAGGGCTTCAATTGTGTTAGTCTTCAAGAGAGATTTTGGAGTTACTCAAGAAAGGAAAAAGGAAAAGGAAGAGAAAAGCTTCCATTTGAGCTAAGGATCCCTTTATTTGGTGAAGAACGAAGGTAAGATCATTTTAAATCTTTTGGATTTTTAGAAAGATTTTTGTTCATGAAATTTAGAAAATGCTTGGGTTTAAGTATTCTAGAACCAATTTTAGTGATTATGCTTTGAGGAATTTTTCAATTGAAAATCCTATTGAGTGGGATTTTTTGTTATTATATAAAGGGATCAAAAGAAGCAAGAGGAACAAGAGAAGAAGTATTTTGAGCAAGCCTATAAACAAGGAAATTAGGTGGGTAATGTATTTATAGTTATTGTGTGATTGGGCAAATTCTTACCTATGTGTGAATATGTGTTAAACTGTTTGAAATTGACTTGTTGAAAATACATGATGATTTTGATTATGTTATATCGTCAAAGAAGCATGATATCTTGATATAATTAAATTGTGATTTTGATCAATATTATGCCTTGAAATATGTCATGACATTTTGTATATATAGAAAGGAAAGAACATGAAAGATTAAAGAAAAGGTTTGAAAGTATAAAAGCATTTTGGTAAAATGATTTTGAGCATGATTATGTGCTTCTGTGAGAGTGGAACTATTCTGCTCGTCATGTGCACGTTGACAAGAGCCTTCTCCTGATTGTCCGCTTGTGGTATATGAGCTCTGAAAAATGGACTCATTCTGTTTATGGGGTAAACTTTGGTTTCCTCATTCTGTTTCTTAAAACCCTTAGAGCTGTTTGTTGTGCATTTGTATCTTTAAATTGTCAAGTATGAAGCATATTGAGTGTTATGTGTTATGAGCGGTTATGTGATTTGAGCTAAATTTGATGAATACTAGAATTGCTAGATACATATATACATACATATGCTTGACTTTGGTCAATTGTCAATGGTTATGAATGTATTAGCCACTGAGCTGTGTAGCTCACCCCACACTTCCCTCCTTAGGTGGAAAAAGAGAAGATTAGCGATCCATGCAAGACATTAGAACTCCAAGATATTAGAGACTTTTGTAATTAAGTTAGTTTAGGAACTTTTTGTTATTTAGAATCATTTTAAGCATAAGCATTCAATTGTATCTTTTGTATTTTGTATTTTTTAATAAACCAAAAGGGGTGGTTTTTGAAATGTAAAGGATATTATGAAAACAAGCATTGTGTTTTGTAATGAGCCTAAGTAATTATTGAAACTCTGATGTGTTCAATAATGTTTGCATCTTTGTGACTGTAATTGTTTTGAATAAATCAAGCCATTTTGATTATCGATTTTTCTGCATATGTGTTATTGTTTAAGAAAATTTGCAATGAGTTTTGACTGTTAAATGTCCCCGAATGCTAGCCCCGGAAGCTAGGTCTAACATTACTTGGTATTAGAGCTTAGGCTTTTTCCTTGGCTTAGAATGCATTATGGGATGAATTGTGTGCTATGTGATTTATTGTTGTATTTTTGAATTGATGTGTTGCATTACGTGACATGCATATCATGCATACATGTAGGAAATAAGATTAAAATGAAAGTAAGCTGAAAGATGGTGTCTTATCAAAGGAGTAAAATGCCACCTCGTAAAAGAATACGAGGAGTTTTGCAAGGATCTGCTGCATCTGATTCCTCACCATTTGAGAAGGGTACTGATGAGTATAGAATCCCAGTAATTACAACTGTATGAGTCACATTTATGAACTTCCGTTAAGAGTTTAGACTTGTAGAAACGATGAGAAGAGTGGTGTTTGGTTAGAGTGTAAGATGAGGAAAGTTTGTGGATATTTAGAAATAAGAAATATGGTGTAGTCTGATATGTTAGATATAGATGTAGTATCTATGGTTGTGTCAACAAATAAAGTAATAAAATTTCTTGAGGATATGTACTTGAATTGATACGGATGTGAAAATATTTCCATGACTTGACTGAAGAAGAGATAGAGACAGGGAGAAAATGACAAGATTTAAGGTGTACAAACAAAGTGGAATTGAAAGGTTGAACTTGGAATTTATGATCAAGTATAAGATTGTACTAGTGAATTTGAGATTTGAATTTCAAGATGGTTATATGTTTATTCTCCTAAATTGATTAAGAATGTATGTATGGAAAGTGAAACAAAGGATAGTGATATATGTAGTGGTTTTAAAGGTTATGTCGACCAGTTATTATGAGTACATATTTGATAATGTGCTAAGATTGGTGAATAATATGATTGAGTACATGTGAGACCTATGTTTGGATATGGATAGGAGATAATCAATAATCCCTATGGTTAAAGATTATGAGATGAATTAGAGTAATGAGATGGAAGTATAGTATAGATAATTGTAGCAAGAAATCTTCTTTCGAAAAAGAATTGTTTTGAATTAGGTTAAACAAACCAGGTAGTTTATATTAAGAATGATCAATAAAAGAACCAATCAGAGATGAATAGGTAATGATTTAGAAGTGAATATTGGAGTCATATCCCTAGTGGAGACTCAAGCATAAGAGGTAGAGAATGCTACTGAGAATGTACGTATTTTTGTCTCGATGAAAAGTATCCAATTACATGAGTAGATTTCAGGAAATTGAGAATCTTATTAAGGAATTGAAAATGGATCTAAATTTTGAGTTTTAAATTGGAAGATGAGGCTTTGTGATCAAAAAGGATAAATAATTATACCTAATAAAGAGATAAGGGAGTTACTAGATCAATACCGAAAGTATGGAGTAAAGTGAGATAGACATAAGAGTAAAGCGTACTAAGACTATAGAGATGTGAACTATAAAGCAAAGGATGAAATGTTTATAAGAGTATCACCTCCCCAAGGTGTACTTAGATTGAGTGCAAAATGTCAAGTATGTTAAGATAAATCAATACGATCTGATATGGGTGTTATCGACACAAGAAGTGGGGAAAGTGTGAGTAATCTGAAACCTAATAAGGAACTCGTTAGGAAAGTGAATGATTAAATAAGTGATTGAAATACTTGATGAGTCTTTTGAATATGATCATTTGAAAGAAATTATTCAAGTGAAGAAGTTACTAAGGAGACTGAGGAAAACATAAGACAATGTTACCTCCATTTGGTTGACCACTCAGGTAAGAATTTCGAGGACGAAATTTTTTTTGGGGGGGGGGGGTTGTTTGACCCTGAACTTTTCTTAGAAGACTAGAACTAATAAATGAGAAAAGTGTATAGATTCAAGTTTTGTTTTGGTGTTTCTGGTGGATAAAAGATTTTGAAGTGAGAAGAATTAAGGTGAAAGTTAGAAGTAGAAT
>JANJEY010000004.1:53450472-53460783 GCA_024703695.1 Erythroxylum cataractarum | reverse complement strand
GTACATAGTCCATTATTACAATTGTACAAAAATGAATGTTGTTATGTGTACAATTATTGATGAGTGTGCAATGTGTGCCTTGCATAAATAGGTTGTGCAGGTCAAGTGTCCATATTCTAACGTTCCAAAATTGGGAAGCAAATGCTATTTTGGAGCGTACTGTGAGTAGACCTAGATGGTCTTACCTTATTGTTAGTTTTGTTTATGTTATAAACTGAGTGATTATGACTAATTATGAATGTGTCTTAATTGTTGAAATTCGGACAATGAAGGCCCGATGAAGGTGCTATCTGAATGAGATATTGAAGTGTTAATTGTATGTGAATGTGATTATTAACCGTGTTTTGGCACAGAAATGAAATTGTGAAATGCTCCACTTTAATGTGGATTATCGGACTAAGATTCGATGTTATGAGAAAGTGATTAAATGGGATGAGTAATTGTGAGTGATGCATTCCATTACATGAATGCATAAAACAAAATAGTATTTGTGACATGAGTAGCCATCGATCAGAGCTACAAGCTCAACATTCAATGAGCCCTAAATGGGATAGTTATCAATGAGCCCTACATGAGACAGTTATCAATGAGCCCTTTAAGGGACAGTTTCGGCACTCGATCACAACAAAGTAACAAATGGAAAGTGAGTCTCATGTGTGTTGCATATGCATAATGAAAAATGTGATTTTGATACAAAGTATGATTGATTGAATGTACTGAATGTGAAATAATGTGATATGTGAATGATTGGTTATGTGATGAATGATCTGTATTATTGAAGTGCTCATTATATGTGAATAAGATGAACTAAGTGTTTTCACAATGTACATTGCATGCAAAAGAAAGAGTGAATGCTCAACTAAATGTTGAATGCCGGGCTACGGTCCGATGATAAGTGAATGTGATCGAATAAGTACATGCAATGTAAGTGATGCATTCCATGGCATGAATGCATGAAATATAAAGGCGTTGCGACTTGAGTTGCCAGTATGAAGCGTTTTCACGTAAAGCTATGCTCCGTGAGTATGTGATTCGACTAAGCCTACGGGCTGGTATTTTGATTCCACTAAACCTACGGGCTGGTATTTTGATTTGACTAAGCCTACGGGCTGGTATTCTGATTCGACTAAGCCTATGGGCTAGTACTATGTATATGTGAAGAGGCACTCAGTCACAACAATAAGAACGAATGTGAGTCTCATACAAGTGACATATGCATCATATGAATGTCTAAATGATTTGAATGTGAAATTTGAATTCTGTATGACACATGTGTATGTGTTATGTGACTGAGTGAGCTATCGAGGATGGTCACTCATTGAATTCGCAAAACTTACCCAAAATTTGTAACTATTTTTTCAGGATTCAAAAGAATACCCCGTTAGGCCAACGAGAGTATATTGACAGCATTCAAGTAAAGGATAGATGTCGGGATCAGTTCGCGTCTGCATTGCATGTCTATATTTTTGTATTAAATTGTTTATTCTGCAATTTCTGTATGAGTTGTAATTTGAAATGATTCCAGTGTTGTATTTGTGAAAGGGCCAAATGGCCATATGGGAATTTTGTAAATGACATTATATGATGGAAAAAGGACTTATGCCCTATTTGATTATTGACTTCCGTATGTGTGTTGGTAAAAAGAAAAAAAAGATAAATACCAAATTTTGATTAATCGAGTGCTTAGCACACCACCCTCACGTTGCGTTGTCTCGGATATCACCATCGATATCGGGTTCGGGTCTTGCAGGAATAGGGTGCTACATCCTGCCCTCTCCCTAATAGGATCATAAGAAAATGCTCGGTAGGTTTTAAGAAAAACTAAACGACCAAAACGATTTAATTAAGCCTTACACAACGTTTTTTCCAACAAAACGTCGCAGTTTTTATTTTGCAACGTTTTATTGATAAAACGTTGCAAAAAATGTTATAAATTTGTGACGTAATCTTAAAACGTCGCTAAAATTTGAACCTTTTTGTGACGTTTTTTAATCGTCACAAAAAGTCTAAACATTTCATGACGTTTTATAAAAAAACATCACGAATAATATATTATTCTTTTAGTGCTTCATGCCTTACCATTTGTTAAGATCTCTACCCATTCATAAGCTCGTGCCACCGGAAGCTGGTAACGAGTGCTGTCGATAACTCACTATCTAACCTCATCTCCAGCGTAGCCGATTATTGCCTTACTAAAGATCGCACAACTCCAAAGCCCATAAATTTATCACAATATAACAAACATCTAATATAAAACCCACTCATCCAGTAGCACGTTTCCATAATCTGACACTAAACTATATGGTTTAATTATTGCTAGACTTAATATTCTAGGTTTTCTATTAGGCACAGATGGTTGATAGCTAATGATTAAATATGTTTTTTTTCTTGTACTCTTAAACAATTTTTTTAAATGAAATTTTTATCATATTGATAATTAAATTCTAAATTGAATACAGGATTTCAATGTGAACTTTTTTTTATTAAAACAATCATATCCAAATTTAATTTTTAGGGTTGTGATTTCAATTTAAAAATTTAAGATTAAAAATAATTAAATAGTTTTAATCAAGTTATAAAGTTAAGGTCGACTGTAATACCACTATTAAGAAACCAGGATAGAGAAATAATTATAAAACTTTTTTATATGATTTTTTGAAAGTCAAGATTAGTTAAATGCTATAAAATGATTAACATATCAATCATAATAAAGCATGAATCTTAATTCATACCTTATTTCAAAGCTTAATTATTTTTCTAGTCTTTTTTCTCAAGTTGTTTATGAAATTGATTTATCTCAACTACCATAGTTGCACAAATGTTTAACCTTTAATAGTATATATATAACATATGGAGAGAGCTCTACAATTATTGTACAAGAAAGTTAGGTAAGAAGTGATAGCTCATTTAGAGTCTAAGCTTATTTATAATAGGACTTGAATTTTTTAATAATTTAATTGAAATAAAATTGTAATTTCAATTAAACTTTAATTAGTTAGTCGTAGTCTCTGACCTCTCACTTCTGCATTCCCCATACTGCCTTTCCTTTCTTTCCATTTTTGACAACATGATTTTCCGCATGTGTCTCCTTCTTTTTGGGTTGAACGGAGGAGTTAGAAGATGAGGTCCAGCCTCGTAGGAAGGCTCTCTGCCCTTCCAATAGAATCTATGCGATAACCACGTAGGAGGCCCAGGATTCTCCAGATGTTGTTGCATGTGCGTTATTTATTTATGCGCATGAAGCATTTGCATTGCTAGATCCAGGATCTATAGATTCTTTTATCGCACCGCATCTGACATCTAGGTTGCATTGTGATAGAGAACAGTTAAAGTATGGATTAGAGGTTAGTACACCAATAGGTAATACTACAGTTATAGGAGAAGTCTACAAAAGATGCTTAATTCGGATTGATCAAGCAGTATTAATGGCAAATCTTATTATACTACAACAGGGAGAGATAGACATTATCTTAGGCATGGATTGGCTCACTGCTCATAGAGCTATCATGAACTGCTATACCAAGGAGGTAATATTAGATACTCTGGGTCAGGTGAGGGCAGTATTTAGAGGAATTAATCAAGTAGTGTCAGCTAGAATGATATCATTTGTGAGTGCATTGAAGTTGATGCAAGGAGGATGAGATGTAGTTAAATGTGACAAGTCAGCTCATTTGACTTGTCACATTTAACTACATCTCATCATTCATAATTCCTATGTGTCTTGTCCATAACATCTCACTGATATGTATATATATATGAATAATAACCATTCATGCTCAACATGCATCATCGTCATCTATATACAAATTCACATTTCATGTCCATACACAAATCCATTTTTCAATAACATCATAAATTAAGAGTTTTACAAACTTTAATGACATTTCAAGCCACAATACATTAATATTCCAAAATCCCCAAATTTTACATGGCACTTGAATAATAATTGCTCAAAATGCAATTACAGCTTTTTTTTTTACATAAATTACTCCAAATTAGCACAAAACATATAAATTTAGATTTTTGCCTTGATTCACTTTCACTTGATCTCCTACTTATCACCTGAATAGGGGAAAGAGAGTAGGGGTGAGCTTAAAAGCTTGTAGATAACATGCTTATAACTGAGAAACAAGCAAAACCTTTGAAATAATTCATTTGTCATAGAAAATTCTTATTAAATTTAAGAAAAGCATAGTTCTCAACCAATTCACAATAATACAAATCAAGTATGCATCAACTTAACAACTCACAGATGCAATGCACAACAAATGGCTCGAGGGTTCCGTGGAACAAAACAAAGAAACTGAAGTTTACATCGTGAACAAAACGAATCCACTTTTTGGATCTCGTGGGTCACAAGCGGGCAGCCGGGAGAAGACTTTATGTCGATGTGCACGTGACTACGAAATGGTTCCTCTCTTACCCAAACACAATCAAAGCTTATGCTCAATTCAATCATTCACAATATCATATTCTGATGCTTTTTTTTTCATTTAAATCAAAATGCCATGACACAATTCAATGGCATAACATGATCATATATCACAATGAACTTTTCCACATTCATAACAATTCAAATCCAATCAATTAAACATATACACACAAATAAGCAAATTCTTTAAATCATTTAAAAGCAATATATGCACATTTATGAAATACTTGAAATCATTTTAATCTCTTGATTTGGAAAAACTTTAGCGACTCATTATTCAATTATAAACATGAAACCCACCTTATTTCCTTGCTCATAAACTTACTCAAAGATTTCCTCTCCCCTTGCTCCTCTTTCGTTCCTTGATTTCCTTCAACATTGACAAAAATCCCCAACTTAATAGACATTCCAATTGAGAAATCAATAAGACATATTCAATAAAACTAATCCTAGAATTCTTAAACCCATTTATTTCTTAAGTTATATGAACCAAAACCCTTTCAAAATTCAACTAATAAAAAATGCTCTTACCTTGATCCTTTACCAAATGAAGAGCTTGTTGACTTTAATGGAAGCTCTCATCCTCCTCTTCCTTTTTCTTTCTTGAATAAATTTCAAAATCCCTCTCGAAAACCAAGAAATGGAGAAACCCTAGCTTGTTCTTGTTTTTCTGTCCTTTCTCTCTTTTTTGTGCTTCTCTCTCCTTCTCTCCTTTCACGTTTTTTTGCTTCTTCTAAATGTAAGACACTTTTTTCTTCTTCCTTTATACCATTAATGATTTAGCAATGTCCATTTTACCGCCTTATAACTTAAATGCTTAAGTGACTTGCCAATTTTGCCCCTCATGAAATCTTGCCACCTTAATACTATAATTCAATTAACCCATGTTATAAAACCTTACTCACATTAACATGCTAATTAACTATACAAAAATACTTGATAAAGACCTCAAAATTCATTTAAGTCATTGCCTAACTTCTTCCAAAAATCAAGACATTTTCTAATCAGGTAATTGAAGGAATTTGATAACACTTCCTTTTAGAAAAATGTTTCTTATTGTCTCAATTTTCTGATGACATCAAAATCATTCAATTTGGTTCTATAATCTAAAAGTTATATATACCTCAAACATTTTTCGAACTATTCTTATACTAAAACAATATTCTGTGCTCAACTTCCATATGAAAATTGATATTCTTACAGACTGAATTAAAACTTGATTTCATTACAAAATTTATAGCCCTATCTCTCTAGTTTACTCCAAATCAAATATCATCTTATTTGGATAACTATAAGAAGAAAAAAAAGTTATGGCTAAAACACCTAAGCATACTCAATGAACATGTTTCAACTACAATTTCCAGCTTTTAACTTCCAACATTTCACATATAATCTTTCTATCTTCCAAGAAATGTTTGGGGTCCAACACATAGCATACTCATTAATGTTATCATTCATATTTAATAGCACTTATCACCTGTTACCGTATGTCGTTTTTGTTGTAGTGGTTGTAACTCCCCTCAATTAGCAATGTTTCTCATCACAAAGTTAGGACTTTTTATAGGTTATTCCTTCTTACATTTGAACTTTTCTCTTATCCTTTGTATTAAAATTGCATGAGCCATTCTTAGCTAGCTTTGCTACTTTTGTTTTTGGCTTCTGCTTGTAATCTAGTTGGATCTTATTCCTGTTTATAACTTCACTTAGAGCCTACTCCTACTTATAACTCCACTTGTAGACCATTTTCTCTATTTGATTCAAGTTATTTTCTAGAAAAAAAAAACTCTACATAGATTGTTCTTAAGTATATATAGTTCTCATAGGTCTAAAATAGTTTTTCCATTATTATAATTTAATATCAATTTAATGCATATTGCATAACTCTTTCTTTCTTTATTGATTGACCACCAAATTAGGTTTTAATGATACTTAGAATACAATTTTAAATATTATAATATATGGCTCATTATTTTGTTTTCTAAGTTTACTAAAAATGCATGTGTCATAATATTTTAGAAAAACACTTGTGACTTGTCACATAAGCATAATTAATAACTTTAATGAGAATTGACGTCTAATTCAATTTAATAATAAATTATGTGTATGCATTTAGTTGTTAAAATTTTAAATTTAGAATAAATTTTATGAATTAAAATATATTTTTGTCTTATTTTTATTCAATATAAAAGTGAGATATGAAGTGTCTTATTTGCCTTTATATCATATGTTACGTATTTAAAATGTATAATTTACAGCATTAATTAGTAATAAATTAATTAAGAATATTTAAACACATTAAATTTAATTAAAACTAATTAATTGTTGGTTATTACATAACATAAATATGGCTTGTAATTTAACTCATGTTTAATATCTTTAAATAATAATGTAAACATATGTTACATGAGTAACACTGCTATTATTATAAATTTCGACCTTGTTTAGCAATCAACTGATTGCATTAGTTGTTAACTGATAGCTGATTGCATTAGTTATTTGTCATTTGATGTTTGGTAAAATTAGTCATTTAATATTAGCGATTTATGTATAAAATGACTTATGAAGATATGACTTTAAAAAAAAATATAAGGGTATGAATATTATATGTCTTAGTATTTTGTTCAATGTGTTTATAAAAATTAGATTTTAGATATTAAATTCTACAAAAATTAAGTTTACAGCTTATTAGCTAACATCCAAACGGGCCTTCGTATTAAAACATGACCTCTTTATACTAATGGCCCTATAAAAGTCATGATTAAAAATTTTATTTTATTATTAAATTTAAAGTCTTAAACAGACTAAAATACTGTGGTATAAGCATGTTTTATTACTTTTATTAATAACATGCTACAGTAAATAAGAATATTTATGCCCTGTAAGAGATAAAATATAAGACTATTAGTGCACTGTTATGAATATTGTACATTATCAATCAACATCAGTTGTAATGTACTGTAAGTTAACAGAATGTTTATCATATTGGATTGTGCTAAAATATTTTAGATTATACTAATCAGTACACCAAAATATCAAAAAAAAAAAATTAGGTTCAAATTTGTAAGTTAAAAATTAATATCTATATATATGTTTAAATATTTTTAAAAATAAATATTTTCCAAAAGTTTTTATTATGTCTAAAAATAAAAAAATGTTAATGTTAATGTTAATGTTAATAAATGAAGTTATTAAGTTCAAATTTAAAATTAGTAATAATAAGGACTAAATTTAAATATATAAAAATGAAGAGCTATTTTATAATTTTAAAGAAATTAATATGAAATTGTATCCATTGTTAATGGATACAAGTATTATACTATACTAGTACCAGAATTTGGTACAAGCTATGTACGCATCTTAAAACTTAATCTTTATAATAATTGTTTATTGGTAACTTTCATTTTTAAATATTTTTATATTTATTTTTTAAATGTAGATTTAATGTCGAATTCCAAACACATTATCATTAACTAAATTTTATTATAACTAACACTGCTTGATTTAACTTTCGAAACTCTTTTTTGACCGTGTTTCAATAAACTAGCAAATGACTTCCTTTTAATACTTTTTTTGTTTAATTTTATACTTAGAAGAATATATATGATGTGATCTTTGTCATTTTGTATCATATATTATTTACAATTCTTCTTAGGGAGAAAGGAAAATTTTCAGTCCTAAGGTTTTCACGAAATTTAAACTTAAATATTAATATTTTATAATAATAAAAATTATAACGTTAAGAATTATTGATTTAAACCTCAAATTCATGAAACCTTAAAACTTTCGTCTAGAAATTACACATGACATTCTTTATTTTAAAAGTGGGAACCAAATTACAAAATGAATGACATCTAGGTGGCAAAATAGACCTTTCACTTCAGCCTAATTTGTAGGAAATCTTTTTATTTTTTTGGTAATTCAATAAATTAATTAAAAATAATGAGAAGTTATGTACAAGCCACGAGGACACCCAGAAGCAGTTCTCTACCACCGCCAACAATGAGCCTTCATAATAACGTACGGAACTTATGTTCCTCGTGAGAGCCTAATTTGCCATAACATACAATCAAGAGAAGGCCACCAAACCTCGCATGGCGTAGCTCAGTTGGTTTCGGAGGGGCAAATTTGCGATAAAGTGCAAGGTTCAAATCTTACGGTTCGCAGTGTGGGAGCAACACTCTCGAACTTTTGTGGGCTTTGAAGGTGGGTTCCTTGTAGACTTGTGGGTTGTTCACCTCCCCTTTAGCGGGCCACTGAGTACCTAATTTACATCATCTCAATTACTTCGTCAAGTCGAGATGTGAGGGGCCCTTTAAGTTGAGGATTCAACCTTTATCGACAAAAAGAAGGCTACCAAAAAGATGACCTTATAAGAGGTACATCCTAACCAACAACATAGCTATTCACAGATTACCATAATCTAAACACATACATCTTGATCTTGATATAAGCCAAAACTCACTCCGACAAAACAGCGTAGACATGTTTAACAATAAGATAAACCAGCAACACAACCAGACACTGATTACAAGCTGAAAATGTCCGTTGGTGAAGACTCGAGGATGATAAGAGATACCCCCTATTCCTTATTTCTTGCACCCATGTTGTTCCAGCTTTTGAATCTTGAAGTCTCCTACTATCGAGAGATGGATTCATCGCACTGCTACTGTTGGATTTCCCAAGGATAGGAATGTGGCCATGTGTGACTCCTAGCTCATCACTACTTCTTGGAAGTATCATCCTCTCTTACCTAATGTCAGCATGTGGTGTACCCCCTCTTTAGCTGGATACTTCACTGAATTGATTTCCACGAGGTACTGTGTTTATGAATGACCACTCCAAGCAGGACCTGCAATATAGGAAATCTTCTCCACTCTCTCAGCTCATCTGCTTTTATTTAAGGATGACACTTTTATTTGGTTAGCGTTCAAAGGAAAGCCATAGAGGCACAACAAAACTGGTCAATGGTCAAGCTTAAAGGCTCATCAGAGGAAGATTTGCTCTTCCAAGACTCAATAACACGTCAATAAGAAAATTCTTGCAATAAGAATGCTAAATAACTAACATGGGTCCTCATTCTTTAAGCCTACAAAGTCGAAGGATGTTTAAGCTTTATCATTGCCGCGATAATCTCACTCTACTTTGTCATCAAAGGTCACACGAACTCGATTGCACTGACACTAACTTTAAAATTGCAATAATGAAAAATTCAATAATAATCTCTCGGTTTCACATATTGGTGTGACCTTCACTAATAGGACTAGTGATATTCGATATTAATATGACAAGATCAAGTATTGTTCCATTCTTACAAGTTTGATTAAAAAATAAAAAATAAGGATATAAATCATAACATTCATAGAAAAGGAGGATTAGGAGTGATAAAATTCTAGAGTTAATTGCTACTAGCAAGTTAAATATAATTGTTAGTTACAATAGAACCTAAAATAAGAGTTTGTCTATGAATAAGGATGAAGAAAACCCTCTCTAAGGTAATTTGATTGAGCAATATTAAAAGCTTCTTATTAGAATCATAAGTAAGGCACTCATAGTTATAAAATCTTAAACCTAGAATATTACAAAGAAATAATAATCTTAATGTGATCAAATCAGGCAATAATTAACTTTGAAAAGTAAGTGAATTCCTGTCTAAATGGAAGTTAAAAAATTTTAAACTAAAAATACACTAGTTCAGCACTAGTTTAGATTTGAAAGATTACGTTACTTTTTCTTTAGAACTCAACACATATCTGTGCTACCAGTTACAACTTCATCTCTGGCATTAGTTTGTTTTTGTTTCTCCCTGTTAGATTCATATATAAACATATCATATACGCAATATAGGATCGATATATGCATGGAAAAACAGAAACCACATA
>JANJEY010000004.1:53426063-53440463 GCA_024703695.1 Erythroxylum cataractarum | reverse complement strand
AATTCAAATCCAATCAATTAAACATATACACATATATAAGCAAATTCTTTAAATCATTTAAAAGCAATATATGCACACTTACGAAAGACTTGAAATCATTTTAATCTCTTGATTTGAAAAAACTTTAATGACTCATTATTCAATTATAAACATAAAGCCCACCTTATTTCCTTGCTCATAAACTTACTCAAAGATGTCCTCTGCCCTTGCTCCTCTTTCCTTCCTTGATTTCGTTCAATATTGACAAAAATCTCCAACTCAATAGGCATTCCAATTGAGAAATCCATAAGACATATTCACTAAAATTGATCCTAGAATTCTTAAATCCATACATTTCTTAAGCTATATAAACCAAAACCCTTTCAAAATCCAACTAATAAAAAATGCTCTTACCTTGATCCTTTACCAAATGAAGAGTTTGTTGGCTCTAATGGAAGCTCTCATTCTCCTCTTCCTTTTTCCTTCTTGAATAAACTTCAAAATCCCTTTTGAAAACCAAGAAATGGAGAAACCCTAGCTTTTTCTTCTTTTTCTATCCTTTCTCTCTTTTTCGTGCTTCTCTCTCCTTCTCTCTTTTCATTCACATTTTTTTGCTTTGTATAAATGTAAGATACTCTTTTCTTCTTCCTTTTATACCATTAGTGATTTAGCAATGTCCATTTTACCCTTACTTTTATGCCTTATAACTTAAATGCTTAAGTGACTTGCCGATTTTGCCCCTCAGGAAATCTTACCACCTTAATACTACAATTCAATTAACCCATGTCATAAAACCTTACTCATTAACATGCTAATTAACTCCACAAAAATAACATAATTAATCTATCAATACCTCAAAATTCATTTAAGTCATTGCCTAACTTCTTCCAAAAATCAAGACCTTTTCTGATCAGGTAGTTGAAGATATTTGATAACACTTCCTTCTAGAAAAATGTTCCTCATTGTTTCAATTTTCTAATGACATCAAAATCATTCAATTTAGTTTGGAAATTTGAAAGTCATATCTCAAAATTTTCCGAACTATTCTTATACTGAACACTATATTTTGTACTCAAATTTCATCAAAAAATTGATATTCTTAGACTTAATTAAAACTCAATTTCATCAGAAAATTTGTAGCACTATGCCTCTAGTTTACTCCAAATTAAAAATCATCTCATTTTGATAACTAGAAAAAAAGTTATGGCTAAAGCACTGAAACATACTCAATGAATATGTTTCAAACTACATTTTCCAACTTTTAACTTCCAACATTTTACATACAATATTTCTTACTTCCAAGAAATGTTTGGGGTCCAACACTACTTGCATAGAGAGACCTTCCAGATTTATATAGATCATAAGAGTTTGAGGTATTTTCTGAGTCAGAAGGAGTTAAACATGAGATAGAGGAGAAGGATTGAGTTACTGAAGGATTATGACTGCACAATTAAGTATCACCCGGGGAAAGCAAATGTGATGGTCGATGCTTTGAGAATAAAGTGTAATACCAGTGTACCTCAGATTCAGTTATCGAGGTTACTGAGCTTAATTTAGTTGAGAGTTTTGAATATGGAGTTGAGTCTGGAACATAATGAGGCCTTGATTGCTACATTGAAACTTAAGCCGATGTTACATAATAGGATCAGAAGAGTACAAAGTAAAGATCCTGATATGGTAAAGTTTACTGAGAAAGTGAAGATGAATCCAGATTCTATGTTTGAGTTGAGAGATGAGACTTTATAGTTGAAAAAGAGGCTGTGTGTACCTAATGTGGAGGATCTGAGGAAGGAGATTCTTGAGGAAGCTTACATGGCCACCTACGCTTTGCATCCTGGTACTACCAAGATGTATAACATGCTTAAATAGCATTTTTGGTGGCCCGGAATGAAGAAGCAAGTGACGAAGTATATGTCTAATTGTATTACACGCCAACAAGTTAAGGCTGAGCACTAAGCTACAGTAGGGAAGCTACATTCGTTGCCCATTCTGGAGTAGAAATAAAAACGGATCACTATGGACTTCATTATGGAATTACTCAAGACTCTGAGGCAGAATGATGCGATATGGGTTATAGTGGACCGGTTGACTAAGTCATCCCACTTCTTACCAGTGAGGGAGAATAACTCACTAGATCAGTTGACTCGGAGAAATATGAATGAAGTGGTAAGACTGTACGGGGTTTCAGTGTCCATTGTATCAGACAAGGATCCCAAATTCACTTCGAGATTCTAGAAGAGCCTACAATCTAATATAGGTACTAAGTTGAACTTCAGTACATCATTTCATCCTCAAATAGATGGACAGAGTGAGAGGATAATAAAAAATATTGAGGATATGCTCAGAGCTTGTGTACTAGAGTTTCAAGAAACTTGGGATCAGTACATAGCACTGTTAGAATTTGCATACAATAATAATTTTCATAGTAGTATTGGAATGGCACCATATGAGGCATTATATGATAGAAAGTGTCGTTCATCATTATATTGGGATGAAGAGGGGTTAAGAATGGTCAAAGGCCCAAAATTGATACAAGACATAGTGGATAAAGTGAAATTGATCCAAAGCTGAATTAAAATAGCTCAAGAGAGACAAAAGAGTTATGTGGATTAACATCAACATGATATGGTGTATAGTGAAGGAGACAAGAGTATTTCTCTGAGTGTCGCCTTAGAGAGGAGTATTGAGATTCGGTAAAAAGGGCAAGTTGAGTCCTAGGTACATTGATCTTTATGAGATCATTGAGAGGATAGGACCTTTGGTCTATAAGTTAGCTTTATCGAATAAGATTTTTCAATTACATAATGTATTTCAGGTGAGTATGCTCTGAAGATACCGATCAGATCCGACATATGTAATATCAGCTTAAGAGATTGAGGTTGCTAGTAACTTAAGCTATATTGAAGAGTCGATCAAGATAGTGTTATCATAGATCAAGAAATTGAGAAATCGAGTCATTCCATTAGTGAAAATCCTTTAGAGGAATCATGTAACTAAGGAAGCCACATAGGAAACGGAGGAACGTATGAGAAGACAATATCCCCACCTATTCGAACAATCAGGTAAGAATATTGAGGATGAAATTTATTTAAGAACGGGAGAGTTATAACATCCTGTTATCTATATTACGACTATAATAAAATATATGAGAGATGATTGAGAGATTAGAAAATATATTTTATGTTCATGCATAATATGACATACACATACACGTAAATAGTGAAATTTTGCATATGAAAATGACTATATATGCATTCATTGACATTCCGAGTATAATTGTTTCTAAACATGATTTCTATTGAGAATTGTGGTTTTATGTGTCAAAAATTGATTTGGAGAGTGTATTTATGGATTTAGAATTTTTAAAATTTTTAGAGAAATTTCTAAAAATTTGTTGCATATTTTTGGACTAGGAACCCTAACCTTCCAACCCTGAAGATGGTGATGATCGTGGGTTGTGTTTGAAGTTATGTATTTTTTATTTTCTTCAAGAGTTTGAAGATTTTATAGCTAAATCAAGTAACCCATGTTTTAATTTTATAGGCAATGCTAAATGGAACATTTATGATGATAGTTAGAGATCAATGCATGAAATGGTGCTTTGTGTATGTATGTGTCATGGATGATGAAGAGTTTGTGAATTTTTTTGCTTATACATATATGCTTGATGAGCAATGAGTTATAGAGACGTATAGCTACATTTTTCATGAAGAAGTCGAATTCAAATTCTATTTAGAAGAGTCTCAAAATTTGACCTGAATTTGAAAAACTGGGTATGCGTCTGTGAAAGTTCGCCGTGGCAAACTCCTTGTTTCACCGCGGTAAACTTGAAGATTAGCTAGGATTTCTTTCAAGTAAAGTTTAGCACGGCCAACTCTAGTTTCACCGTGGCGAACTTGTGAAAGTTTCACGAGAATTCCTCTCAGGAGGAGTTCGTCGCAACAAACTTCTGGTGTTTGCCCAATGAACTTTTCTCTGCATTGAACATGTTTTGGTATTTTGGACATATATTTTTCTATAGTTATCCAAATGGACACTGCTTCTTGATTTAGAGTAAATTAGAGACATAGGGATACAAATGATCTGAAGAGATAAAATTTTGAATCGGACTCTAAGAATTTCAATTTCTAGGTGGAAGTTGAGTATAGGGTACTACCTTAGAATAAAAGCAGTTCGAAAATATTTGGAGTATAACTTTCACAATACTAAATCAAATTGAATGATCTTGGCATCATTAGAAACCTAAGACATAGTGTAGCACCCCCTTACCGTAGGGTATACACCAAGACGCCCGTAGGTCGTTCCGATACATAACCCACGATGAGGGTGCACTACGAACGATCAATTCTATAAACCTCATGGCATCAATATAATTAAACCATAATAACAATATTTTAAATTTTTAAAACCAATATACTTTCATTTCATAACCTCAAAATGACATTTACAAGAATAACAGTTTCCACAGTTTACACATATATCTTCAAAAGAAACTGAAATGAAAGCCTAGGCTAGGTCGTCTTCAAAATCGAACCCAACTGACCGACCTGTGAGCCATGTTTCCTGATCCAACGCGCTCACACAGCGAAAAAGTCGAACCCTGAAGCTAGGAGTCTACTATCACTGTCCTGAAAAATAATTGCAATGATGGGTGAGTTTGCGAACTCAGCAAGAAACCATCATCGATGGTCCACCCAACTCATGCATATTCACATAATTTACGGAAATAACATATATCAGCACTTTCAGAAATCACATACATTCAATTTCACATTTATAAGGCATGTCGCCTTTCATACGATTCACATTTGATCATTTCATATGAAAAATGCATATGAGACACTTTCCGGTTATTACGTTGTTGTGACCGTGCGCCTAAGCTCATTTACGTTGAGCCAGTGACTCTGAATCTCGTTGGGCTTGAAGCCCTAATACGTTGAGCCTGAGGCTCTAAAATCGTTGGGCTCGAGGCCCTGATGCTTTGAGCTTGAAGCTCTGAAAATACAGTGGCTACACCGGTCACAACTGTCAATTATCTGATCATGCCTTTATGCATGAATGCACATATTCATTTCACAATAATTGTGTCACAACCTATCACACTATGTCCAATTTCGAATTAAACCAATCAATTTCAATTTTATGCACAATTAACACTTCTATAACAATTCCAAATATTTCGGACACCTGTGGTCCGAAATCAATCAAAAGCAATCACATAGATCCATCCTTAACTCCACATGGCATAGATGCATAAAATGTAACACATACGGGTTGAGAAACCAACTAGGTTACTCACCTCAAAACTTCCGAGCTACTGTCGGGAAGTCTCAACTATATCGGACGATCGACGCTCCACTTAAGCCTCTATAACAATCAGAATAAACCAACATCACTAATTGCATAATTTACAATAGTCGATAATCCATGTGTAGTGAATTCGATGAGTACTATATATGTTATGACATTCCCGATCCTATTCCCGAATCTTCCAATTCAATTCTCTTTTCCTTTAAATAATAGCAATTCCTAATACCATAATTCAATTGACTAAAAGTCCACTCCAATTGATAAATCACATTTCCTAATAAATAGCCATCCGATTCCTTGAACCATCGAATTCAATTTCGAGATTTCATCTAATCAATTCAAAATTCTTAATCTCTAAATCATAACCAATCAATAGCCAACTCAATAAGAATTTAAAACCCCAAAATCATCACTTAAACAAACTAATTCACCTTCGAAAAAATCAAGGTCCTCACCTTCGTCGCGACGCACGCGTAGCTCTACCACGGCGTGCTCGCTACAGCTCGTCGCGACATGCGTCCTTGCTCGTCACGACGTACGGAAGGTATTGGCTCGTCGCGGCGCAGAATTAAATGCTCGTCGCGAAGTCCAACTCTCCGTTTGTCGCAACGTCTCGCTCGTCGCGATGTCTAATTATTTACACGTCGCGACGTGCGAGCTCTGGCTCGTCTTCTCCGATTCTCCTTTTTCAATTCTCTCTCTAAATTACATCCATAACTCAACCTTTCTTTTTACAAACACTCCAAAACAACTCCATAAACTAAACACAACTCATCTCTAACCTCAATTCCATCAAATGTTCATTATCTCTCAATTACCCAAAATTAAACACAATAAAATTCCCAAAACCCTATCATCCGAAACTTGTAACTTTCTAAGCAATTAATAACTTAATTCAATGATTAAATCAAACAACTTAAGGTATAAAGAAGTAGAAACTTACTTGATTCAAGCCTTAATCCTTCAAATATCACCAAGAACTCCAACCCTCAACTCAATCGACACCCACGACAATCACCCACAAAAACACCAAACATTTTCCTTTTCCAATCCAAGGTTTAAGCTAGGTTGAAGATGATGAAAGGAACAATTTGAGAGAAGAAAATAAAGAGAAGAAAACAAGGTAAAGATCAACGATGGAGGAGAAGAAGAAAATCAAGTTTTCTTTCAAAAGAAGGGAACAAGCGACGTGGAAGCAATTTTTTTCAAAGAACTTAGGTTTTATACTACGGATTTAAAGCTAAGGGCATGTTTGGCAATTCATTTTCCACATGCTCAAATCTTAGGGTCTAACAATCCAATTCTTATTCTAATTTCTCCCGAGTTTTGCAACGAATATAAATAATAAATTCTAAAATCATAACTTAAATTATCTCGTGCCAATTGCTAATCAATTTCAGAACCGGAATCCAATCTATCAGTCATTAGGCCATCTTTCCGGTCCGGACCCATTACTCTAAAAATTCCCAAAAAATTCCTATAAATCCTCAAAAATATAAAACACAACCCTATTCTCCAATTTAAATTTTCGAACCCCTAAAATACCCTTTTCATTCCATTATCACCTGATTTTCCAATTTACACAATTAAGTCGGGAAATTGTCATACATGCATGTACATACATATGCTTATGCAATAACAGTCATTTATCAATAATGGAAGAGGCTAAATGCATGTGCCAAATCAAAATACGCATGCACCCAATCCTAATCCATCCCAATTACCAATATGCCCTTCACATCGGTAATGGGATGTTACACATAGGGGAGAAATTTTACAAAAGAAAGAGCTCTCAAATTTCCCCCATTTGCATTGTCTAAATTTTCAAGAATAGTAGACCCGAAAGTTGATTTTTCGGAAAAAAATCTGGAACTTTGATCAATGAGTTATGAATTTTGATTTTAATGGTTTTATTGGGATATAGACCATAAGTATACATGGTACTTATGTGAGTTGGTAATACAAATGTTTACGTGATGAGAATAATGGATAGATACCCGGGATTGTCATGACATGCATTGTGCATATTTTATATACATACATATGCATTGTAAAACACTTACAATTATTCCAAATTGTGATATGTGTATGCTATTGTTTTTCTTTTGTTTGAATTATTGAATGAATGTGATTAGGTTGTGTTAATTACAGAAAAGAAGGTTCGATGATTGTGATATGTGAATGAGATATTAATGTGCTACTTGTATGTGAATGTGACGAACTAAATGGTTCATGGTGTAATTGATTATGAGAGATGCATTCCAGTCATGAATGCAATATCAGATAATGAGAGTTGTGACTTAAGTAGCGATCGAAAACTAGCTTAAAGCTCCAAATGTGATTAAGAGCCAAAGACTCATTATGTAAAATGAATCATGTATCCTCAACTAATAAGGGACAGTATAAATGAACCCAATATCCATATTAGATACGGGATAGTTTAGGCACTCAGTCACAACAACGTAATAATTGGAAAAGAGTCATATAGGCATTTCATATGCATTTTATTAAGTACGTTGGATTGATTGAAATGCTAAATTGTCTACTCTTGAGTGAGAATGTGATATATGATGAATTATGCAAATTTGTGAAATATATGTTATATGTATTGATGTGATGTATGAATTGAGTGAACCATCAATGATGATTACTTTATTGAGTTTGTAAAACTTATTAAAATTACAACATTGGTTTTTTCGGACTGAGAGATGATATTAGCCACTGAGAGACGTTACAACAAGCGTCGTTCTTGTACTTTTGTGAAGAAGATATGGCTTAAAGATCGGTCAGCTAGATATGCAAATTTTTATATGCGTATAAGATAGGAGAAACATAACTATCTTTTTTTTTGTTATACCAAAAAGAAAAAAAAGGAACATATGATGTAATTATTTTTGTAACCAATTTTGGTTGATTTGCTAACTACTCTCCATCTGACCCTAGTCATCACTGCGACTTGAATAATTGAGGGTCGTAATATTTGAAGGTTTTGAAATATTGTTATAGAAGATAAAGGAAAGTTCTTTTAAAAAAAAAAATGTACCCTGACATCACTGCCAATTGTCCATGCAAGTTAAGGGAAAAAATAACAATCCACTTATGGTGGTTATGTTGTTCTTAATGATATTCCAAAGCTTTCATTTTTCTCTTATGTTGTAATCTTAGATTAATTACACGTGATTTTCCTATAATTCTTTTACTGCTTCATTTAAGTCACTCATTTTTCTCTTATGTTATAATCTTTATTCCAACACTTCATTTGATTCTTTTAGGTATGAAGGAAAGCGTGGAAGTAGAAATTCACACTTTTGCACATCAAAATATGGTTCCTTTGGTCTCCTTGTTTCCTTGTTCATTATATACTGACTTTAAAAAAACAACAAAGTAAATGTTGGGATTCCAATTTAAGGTAACCTTTTATGAAGTGTGCATAATTTTCCAACTCATTTAAATATTATATAAAGTTTGTTTCATAAAACCATTAACGTCGGTGGCATAGAGTTTCTGCTTCTTTTCAACCTTGTTCTACGCACTTCAATTTCTAACACTTTCGGTTTTATAGCAAAGAGTCGAATTTTTTTAAAAGATTTTGAATGTCAATTACACCTCTTATTGTCAGTGCATTAGTTGTTTAAAAATATTCTTATTAGTTCTATTTATGCATTAAAATTTTAATTAGAGTACATAAACGTGAGTTACTTTTTGTTCTTTGTTAACTTATACTCGAATTCTAGGAAAGTTCATGTTGAAAGCATCTACTAAAATAAAGAAGTAAAAGATGTAGCTGTAAGACTTCAAATCATTCATAACCATTACCTACATGGCTATCACTCATTCACCCACATAAGTTTTAAGACTTTGAATGTCGTCCAAGTCCAAGCAGTGCATTCGGAGCTACACCAAGGCATGTAACTATAAAATTTGATATGCCTGTTTCCAATAATTATTTTATAGAAGAGGAACATTGAACAATAAACTTGGTTTAAGGGCATAATACATGAGGCCGCAAAATATGTTATGATTTTCTTACTTGGACCGAGGCAAGTGGATGCATCATCCCTAGATCAATAAATCTATAGATATATAAAATGTTTAATTGACAAAAGGATCTTTCTTTTTCTACTTCCATTGTTCTTACAATATACCGTAGTTATAGTACAAGTCATCTGCTATCTATGGTAAGAAAATCATAATAATATACAACATTATTACACTGATTCTCCTCCTATGATTGTGCATTAGACTTGGTATCACTGATTTCATGCCTTAGAATCCTCTAACACTCCCCCTCAAATTGAATAATGGGATTACCAATATTCAATTTGCTCAACGCTTCAGTGAAGATTCTACCTGTGACACCTTTAGTCAAGATATCTGCTAGTTGATCTTCTGATTTTACAAATGGAAGCTCAATTGTACCATCTTCAAGCTTTTCCTTTATAAAATGTCGATCAACTTCCATATGTTTGGTTCTGTCATGCTGCACAGGGTTTTCAAAGATACTAATTGCTGCTTTATTATCACAATTCAACTTACTTGGGTTATTTGATGAAAATCCCATTTCTGACATCAACTTCTTTAGCCATAAGACTTCAGTTATTCCCTTAGCAATTCCTCGAAACTCTGCTTCAACACTTGAGAGTGCCACTACCTTATATTTCTTGCTTCTCCACGTGACTAAGTTTCCTCCAACTAAGGTAAAGTATCCCGAAGTATACCTCCTGTCATTCGGGTTTCCTGCCCAATCTGCATCAGTGTATGCTTCTATGTTCAAATGTCCATTTTTTTAACAAGATTCCATTCCCTGAAGTTTGTTTTAAATACCTTATGATCCTCATAACTGCATCTATGTGATCCTCCTGAGGCTGATGCATAAATTGGCTTACTACCCCCACAGCATAGGCAATATCCGGTCGTGTATGTGACAAGTAGATTAATTTCCCGATCAGTCACTGATATCTGTCCTTATCCGCCAATTTAGCACCTTCAATTATTCTGAGCCCATGATTGACTTGTATGGGAGTATCTGCAGGCTTGCAGTCAACCATCCCCAAAAAATACTTCAATCCTTCCAGGTCTTTCATCTCGAATTCAGTAAACAGATTTTCCCTTAATCTCGAAATCTCTTCAGTATCACTCCCTGTTATGATCATATCATCCACATAAATTATAAGGCAAGTAATCAGATCTCCTCTTCTTTTAAGGAATAAAGTATGGTCGGAGTTGCTTTGCTTGTACCCATACTTCTTCATTGCTACTGTGAACCTCCCAAACCATGCCCGAGGAGATTGTTTGAGCCCATATAATGCCTTTTTCAGCCTGCACACCTCATCTTCTTTAAACCCCTCAGAGAATCCGGGTGGTGCTTCCATATACACTTCCTCTTTCAAATCACCATGTAAAAAAGCATTTTTTACATCAAACTGATGCAATGGCCAACTTCTGTTTGCAGCAATGGAGAACAAAACCCGAATTGTGTCTATTTTTGCAACAGGCGAGAAAGTCTCAGAGTAATCAATTCCGTAGTTCTGTGTATACCCCTTTGCCACTAGCCTCACCTTATAACGCTCAATAGTTCCATCTGCCATATGTTTGATTGTAAACACCCATTTACATCCAACTGGTCTCTTGCCTGTTGGGAGGTTGCATTTCTCCCACGTATCATTCCTTGCCAAGGCATCCATCTCTGTTTTCATAGCCATCCACCACTCTTTCTTTTGTTTTGCCTCCCACGCTGTCCTGGGTATTTCTTCTCCATAAAGAACTGTGGTAAAATGTCTTGCAGCGTCTGAAACACTCACCCTTACTAAGTTACCCACTGGATATCTTGAATTCCTGGGAATATGTTCTGGTGAATATCGATCTGGTGGCACTCCCCTATTGCTCCTGCGAGGCAAAACATATCTATTTCCTTCCACATAAGAATCAGGATCATCATTAAGCACATCATTATCACAAGGAGGAATTGGACTCAGGGGTTCACTTACCTCTTGCTGAACATCATCCGAAGAAGGTTCAGTGGTAGTGGAACTTTGAACATCATTGGTCTGCTCCAAGTTGACTAATGACTCAGATGTCTCATTAGGAATAGGAATAGTTTCAGGAATTTCAGGAAAAACTAGCCAACCTAGGGATTCATGTGAGCTCTCCCCCTGAACACTTGGTGGGATAGAATAATAGAATTCAGACTCAAGGAAGTCACAATCCATGGTAACATGAATGCGGCGAGTAACAGGATTATAGCATCGGTAAACCTTTTGATGAAGTGCGTAACCTACAAATTCACACTTAATAGCACATGGGTCAAGCTTGGAACGGTCAGTTTTGGGCACATGAACATACACAGTGCAACCAAAGATTTTGGGAGGAAGAGTTAACACAGGTGGAATTTGGTTATGTATCTCGAGAACTTGGATTGGGGTTTTGTAATCAAGGATTTTAGTTGGCAGTCGGTTACTGAGATAAACCGAGGTAGCAATAGCTTCGGGCCAGAAATATTTGGGCACATGAGACTCAATCATAAGGGCTCTGGTCATTTCAAGAAGAACGCGATTCTTGCGTTTTGCAACTCCATTCTGTTGGGGTGTATTTGGACATGAGGTTTGATGAACAAGGCCATTTTTTCTAAAAAAGGTTTGCATATTCAGATTCACATATTGCCCCCCATTATCAGAGCGAAGAATCTGAATTTTACGATTAAACTAAGTGTGTATCATGTTGAAAAAAGAAACAAATTTCTCATAAACTTCAGACTTGTGTTTCAGAAAATATACCCAAGTCATACGAGAAAAGTCATCTATAAATAACACAAAGTACTGGAAACCATTATTATTGAAACATGGTGCTGGACCCCAAACGTCCGAATGAATTAAAGAAAAAGGAGTAGGAACTCTAGTGTTATTTGAACGAAAAGAGGTTCGGTGACTCTTTGCAAGAATACAAGTTTCACATAACAAATAAGGATCATTATTCTTAAAAAATGTAGGAAATAAACGTCGGAGATAGTTGAGGGATGGATGACCTAGGCGCTGGTGCCAAAGCCAGATTTGTCGGTTGACTATTCCATGAGCAAGCAAGGCAGAACCTCGGTGAGTCACTTCATCAACATAGTAGAGACCATTGCATTCAGTACCACGCCCAATGATCTCCTTTGTATGAATGTCCTGCGAAAGACAAAACCGAGAATACATCAGAACTACACAATCCAACTCCCGTGTTACTTGGCTCACAGACAGAAGTTGTATGACAAGGATGGAATATAGAAACATTTTTTTAAATTCAACTTTGGTGAAAGAGACAGCGATCCCTCTCGTAGAACTTTGGCCATTCCACCATCTGCAGTCTGTATGTGTGTTTTGGATGGGGGTACTGGGTTGGAAATATTAGATATATCATGAGTCATAGTGTAGGTTGCCCCACAATCAAAAATCCATTCAGTTAATTTCTGTGACTGGGATTGAATTTGGGTTGGACATGCAATTAGGTGTTGAGTTTGTTGGGACGAAACAGGTTGAGCTTCATTTGTCACCATGGGCCAAGAAAACAATTCGTCAGACTTATGAAAACAACCATCTTTAAAAAAATTTGGGTTAATATGATTTGGGCTTCGGTTTGCAGGGTTTGGGTTTAACCCAAACCCTTTACCTCTTTGTTCCTCAGAACCTTGGCTCCTATCTCCATAGCTGACGGCTGCAACTCCAATCTTCTCTGCTCCAGTTTCTCTCCCTTGTTCACCGCTGGTCATGGCAGCCTCCTGGTTGCTGGCCGCTACATTCGCCTTGCCCCTATGACCCGTCTTGTGATTATCTTCCCACCAATCTGGGTTGCCGACCAGTTTGAAGCATGTTTCTTTGGTATGCTTTTGCATCCCGCAATGGGTACAGACCAGCTTTGATTTGTCTTCTCTCGGAAAAGATGATCGGCCACTGCCACGGCCTTTTCCGGCCGAATCTGATTTGAGTTTGTCCCCGGTGACCCTTGCTTCTAATCTTGTCCTGATCTCTATTCCCGATGATGATGGTGAGTCGAGGCTGGTTGTCGGTTTGAAAACTTGAGCCCTGGCAGTCTCCCGTCGAACAGTGGCATATGCCGACTCCACTGAGGGAACCAGATCCTGCTTTAAAACATCCCTCCGGACAGTTTAATACTTATCATCGATGGCTGTAAGAAATTGATATAATCTCTGTCGTCCAATCATTTTATCGTATTCCACGATATCCACCGGATCCTTCATTGGATTAGGCTCCCTTCGATCAATGCTCATCCACATATTTTGTAATTTATTCCACAATTCCTCTAATGTATCATGCCCCTGCCGGATTGTACTTGCCCATCTGTGTAAATCGTAAGTTTGAAACGGATCAATCCCGCTGTCATAGGTCACGGCCAGTCCATCCCACAGCGTTTTTGCAGTGGGAAATTGTGCTATACTGTTCATTAGAGCTGGCTCTATATTCTGAATTATCCATTAAAAAACCATCTGATCTGATTGTTCCCACCGGGCATAGGTTGATTCTGTGGCTGCCGGCGGTGAATCCTTCAAATGACTCGCCTTTCCTTTTCCTCCTACTGCCATTCGCATTAGTCGGGCCCAAAGTGGATAATTGTCATTTTCGAGTTTAATTCCGATATTGAGATTATCGGAATTTTTTTCTCCCATTAAACTATTGCTGAGGCCATTCCTCAGCAGTGCTGCAATTTGCATCGTCAAATCATCTGGTAAATTTGGATTTCCTGTAAGGCTGGATTGTTCTTCGGACATTGTTTGGTTGGTTCGGGTTTGCAGGTTTTCTGGAATTTGATCAAGGCTAGAACAGGCTGAGAAGGGTCAGAAGGGACTGCGATGATATTTTTCTGAGTCCCCAAGAGATCGAACAACGCTCTTATACCATGTTTAATTGAGAAAAGGATCTTTCTTTTTCTACTTCCATTGTTCTTACAATATACCGTAGTTATAGTACAAGTCATCTCCTATCTATGGTAAGAAAATCATAATAATATACAACATTATTACACTGGTTATCCTCCTATGATTGTGCATTAGACTTTGTATCAATAATTTCATGCCTTAGAATCCTCTAACAATTTGCTTGTTGCTTCATCCGATTCTAG
>JANJEY010000004.1:53101636-53115558 GCA_024703695.1 Erythroxylum cataractarum | reverse complement strand
TCCTCCATTAATTTCTAAAAATCATTGAAGTCTCCAAAAATTACTAAAAATTATCTTAATATTGTCCGACTCAATCCCAAAATTCATTTTACCAATGTACCCGGAAATATCATGAATGCCTGCCAAAATGTCAAAGAGACAGAACATAAATCGGACTAAATTTGCTTAATATGCTAACCCCTAATTTGGGGCGTTACATCCGTAGTTTGCACACATGTGTAGGATGATCAATGTCAACAAAACCCTTAGGTTGTTCCATGTATACAGTTTCAGTAAGAGGACCTTGAAGGAAAGCATTATTAACATCTAGCTATCGTAATTCCCATTTTCTTGTAACGGCAAGGCTTAAAACAATTCTGATTGTGGTCGATTTGACTACAGGGCTACAAGTTTCAGCATAATCAATACCAGGATGTTGATGAAAACCCTTAGCGACCAGACGAGCTTTGTATTTTTCAATTGTGCCATCAGAATGTCTCTTAATCCGAAAAATCCACTTGCAGCCAACAAGATTTTGGGAAACAGCAGCAGGAACAAGCTCTCAGGTACCATTCTTTACTAGCGTATTGAATTCATCTGAGCATGCGTTCCTCCATTGGGGTTCTTTTAAAGCTTCTGTAATTGTTGTAGGTTCCATGTCTTGGTGCCCTCAAATTTGAGCTGTGAGACTCAGCTTCTTGATTGGCTTGTGAATATTGTTCTTTGAGTGAGTAACCATTGAGTGTCCTGAAGTAGCTACCTCTTGTACTGCAGGTTCAGCATCATTTTCTTGATTTGTCAGAACATTGATTTGCGGGTCATCAACTCTTTCAGGTGCAGTGGTCTGTGGAGATGTTGGCACAGTCAGAACAGGTGACGATGGAGTTGGTAAAGGAGAAGCTATAGGTAGTGGAGGTGGGATCCATGTGGAAATGTGATCAATAGGTGTGGAAGTGGTGGCATCTTTAGTTGTAGCGAATGGAAAGGTGGATTCAATGAAGACAACATGACGGGAAGTATACATCCTAGAGGTTTCAAGGTCTAAGCAGTGAAAGCCACTTTGAGACTGTGAGTAGCCCATAAACACACATGGTTTAGATTTTTCTTCAAGTTTATTGTTTGTGTATGGTTTGAGCCACGGGTAGCACAAACACCCAAAGACTCTGAGTTTAGAGTAATTGGGAGTTGTGTGAAATAGACATAGGTAGGGACTTTTCATGTTGAGATTGGGAGTTGGCATTCGATTGATAAGATATACTGCAGTAGTAAAGGCTTGTGGCCAGTAGGATGTCGGTATTTTGGCATGGGTGAGTAGAGCTAGGCCTGTTTCTACAATATGTCTATGTTTTCTTTCAGATGTGCCATTGTGTTCGGGTGTGTGTGGAGGTGAGGTTCGAAACGAAATGCCATTTGTCGAGAGATAACAGGATAGGCTAATGTATTCACCGCCATTGTCTGTATAAAGTGTCTTTATTTTGGTGTCAAAAAAAATTTCAATAATGGCCTTGAATCGAACGAATACATCATAGACTTCAGATTTTCGTTTGAGACAATAAATCCATGTATATTTGGTATAATGGTCGATAAAGTATATTTGGTATAATGGTCGATAAAGATAACATAGTACTTAAATCCCTCGGTAGATAAAGATGGAGATGTCCACACATCAGAGAAAATAATATCTAGCGGTCTAGTAGATACTAGGGTAGATTGAGCAAATGGTAATTTATGACTTTTATTGGAGAGACAAGCGTTACAATGAGATTTGGCAGAATGGGGAACAGACTTTATTTGATTTGAGGCTAAGATTTGTTGAACTATAGGTTTTGCAGGATGTCCTAGTCTAGAATGCCAATCAGGGAGAGGTGGTGTGGTTGCAGAGAAGGCTTGTATGAGAGGAGGGTCGACTGGCCATTCATACATCCCATCTTTAGGCTTGCCCTTGATTAATGGTTTCCCGCTCATCAACTCCTTCACAAGAAAAGAAAATGGTGAGAACTCGATAGATACATTATTGGAAGCACAAAATTGATACACAAAGATCATATTCTTTTGCATAGGTACATATAAGACATTATCCAGTGTAAGATTTCTGTTTAAAGCTTTAAGTGTACCACTCCTTGTATGACTGATTTGTAGACCAGTGTCGTCACCTATCATAATGTCCTCATTGCCTGTATATAGACTGTGTAGAGATAGATTTTTCAGGTCAGTGGTGACATGGTACGAGGCACCAGAATCAAGAAGCCACGGTGCTTGATTTGGAGCAACAGGTGTGGCAGCATAATTGGCTCGTGGTGACATCGTCGGAGACTGAGTTGGCGCTATGGGTACAATGCGAAACGAGGGACAACGCTTGGCTGTGTGGCCTTGAACACCACAAATCTGACACTTTCCAAGGTAAGGACGTGGTTGATGTTGAGTTCCACTGGAATTGTTCATACCAGCCTGATTCCAGTAAGTGTTGTGGCCATTCTGGTTCCAATTGTTGTATGGTTGTTGTTGCATTTGACCTGTAGGAGAGAGATTGGTTTGTTGTCCTTGTGAACGTCATTGATTGCCTGAATGATGTGAATTGTTTCTCCTGCCATTTGATCGATTTGCATAGTTGGCAATGGCTGTGACAGGAAGTTGGATTGTTTGAATCGGAGCGATGTCTGTTTCAGCAGTGATTAATCATTCGTGTAGCTCATCAAACGAGATTGGTAGGTCTCTTGCACTGACTTGACGCTTGACTTCAATGTAGAAGTCATCCAATCCCTCAAAGACTTTATCAATAATATCTTCAAGATCCATACCTTTAGAAAGGCCAACTCATCAGTCTTAATTTTGATGGCCTGCATGTACTCCATGATGGACATCGAACCTTTGGTGATTTTCTTCAGCTGAGCTTTTACTTGTTTCTGTTTACCTCGAGAAGCCTGAGCATAAGTTTTTGCTAGTATGTCCCATGCCTCCTTAGAGATGGTAGCAGTACCAATAAATGGGATAAGGTTGGGTGTTAAAGCACTGATAATGGCATTGAGAATTAGTTGATCCTGTCAGATCCAAAACTGGTGTTGTGGATTGGGGATTGTAACATCGTTTGTGGTTATTGTTGCTGGTGGACAAGATTTTGTTCCATCGATGAAGCCAAGCAAGTCATAACCTATGAAAAGGCTATTGAATTGCATTCTCCAGGCTAGGTAATTGCTGGAGTTGAGCTTGAGGGGAGCTTGTGCAGTTGGGTTAATGGCAATAACAGCGGATTCATTGGTGGGAGTAGTTGCGAAAGTGATGGCCATTGGGATCTGAAGAAAAAAAGATGACGTTAGTCAGAAGCTCTCATACCATATAATAGAATGAGTTTTTAGGAAGAATGAATTGATTGTATTGATCACCTTGCTTGGCTTTTATACAGATACAAATATATTTGAATTGAATACATTATCTACAGGATTCCTGAATATCTTCTATTTTGTTGTATCAGCTGATATGATTTGATCTCACAGATTAGAAGCGAAGTTTGTTGCCGATATGATGAGATATGCGTTGACTTGGTAACTTGGGCTTGTGGACTCAATTGTGTAATATGAGCTTGTTCTAATATAGATATATAAGAGAATTGACGCATTAATTATAATGAATCAAGAACCAAATTTATTACAAAAATATATTTATTTGATAAGTTTGAAATTCAATGAAAAAAAAGAAAATGAAGCATTGATGACTCTTAATAAATAAAGATGTTAAAAACTAAATAAATTTGAAAAGAAAGATAACTTGGCTACAACTTTAAAAATTAGGATTTTGTGTTGAATGGGATATAGTTATAATGCATTAAGATGTATTGTTTATAAATATTTTAACGCTAGTGAAAACTATTTAGAATATGCCTATGTTTGAGATTATCGATCTCTCTATAACTTTGTGAAGACAAACACAATTTAGGGCATCCCCGTTGTTGAGATTATAGATTCACTTTGTTTAGTGAATTATCCTTTACGTTTCTTTCTTCTATCTATTAATATTTTTGTAGTTTCATTAATTTTAGATATTTAAAATACCTAAGCTACCAAAAGTTGAGATATATGAAATTCCAAAGTCGAAGTTTCTAAAATAAGAACTCCCATCTTTACTAAAATTTGAAGTACCGAAACTTCCAAAACCTGAACTACCAGTTCTAAAACCAAAAGCAAATATCCTGGATTGCCCAAGTCCAATCTCCCATGAGTCCCATTCATACCAAATATTCCACTTCTCAGGGACTTCACCCAGCTCGGCAACATCTAACCGCCCTTATGTATACATATCACATTATGAATTAATTTCAGCTAATTGTCCCTGATCTTATAGTAAATATGATGGAGACAGGACTTTAGTTCAAGAATTTCTCATTGAAAACATGTCTAATGTACTATTTTCTGTTATGATCTTTTTACACTATTTTATCATAAAATATTTGACGTGAAATATATATATATATATATATATATACTAAACATCAAAGCTAAATGAGTCGGGGAAAATTGATCCCCGACATATCCTCCATGAGGAGTCTGTGGCACCCTAAAGGTGGTAGATCAAAATAAGTGACACTAATGTCGTCCTGGGCTATTGGCTCGGCGAGCCAGTCCACACATCTGTTGCTCTCTCGGAAGATATGACGATGAACAACAGACCAGTTTCGATTGAGGAGTTCCCGTATACCCATGAAGAGAGGGATGTCTGACTGAGAAGGGAGGGCACAGAGGATAGGAACTAGTGCATCTCCATCGAGTCCACTTTCAGCTCAATCTTACGGAAGCCCAATCTTTAAGCTAAGGAAAGACCTGTGTAGACTGCCCAAAGTTTCACTATCTGCATTGAGCACCAACCAATGAACTGGGTCTGCTCTGCATTTAAAGATTGCTTTACACATTAATTGCAAGATTATTCAAGGGTATTTCTTATCAATTTCATTATGTTTTTGTTTTATCAAATCAGACAAATTAATAAAGAAATTGTTTCCTTCAATTTAAGTTATATCCTTCGTTTTGTTTCTTTGAACCTTATTTCCATCACTTTCGTCATTCCCAATTGCCTAATAGTAAAGAGACCTCTCGCTCTTTTTTAATGTTTTTTTCTTCTTAAGTGTGATCTTTCTTTTATATAATGGAAAGATCCCCTTGATAAATTAGAGACAAATTTACTATACAAACTCAATTTCCTCCCACCCCATTTATGTGTATGTTTTAAATAGAGTCAACGAGTTAAGAGTTGTTGAGCTCTTAGATGTGCTTTATGAAAAGATGCAAGATTATACTCTTTAAAAGGTAACTCTGAGTTTTATATGGTTTCTTTACCTTCTTGTTTATGATTTCATATTGGGGAAAGTACATATATAGAATTCAAACCATAAAATCTTCATTTTAGACTTTGCAAGTGCTTTATGGAAACTATTGGTAACCTTTTGATTATTGATTCAATTGCAACACAATTGTTTCAAAAAATTTGATGTTGGTGTAGTAGAAACGGTGGGTTATCTTAGTGTATGTCTCTACTCAAAATTTAACTTTCATCTCATTTCAAGAGTTGGTGATTTTTAGTCAAAATGCCCTTTTTATTTGGAAAACATTTAGATGAAAGATTTATGTTAATTTATTATATGGATTTGACATTTATCATTGTCAGTGAGCTATCTTAAAGAAGAAAAATAGTTTAATAGAATAATCTATGACTTGAATCACACTTTTACTGGTCTGTTTTTAATATTATTGCTTTGTCTTTCATTGTTTCAGCACTTGGAGCAATCTTTTTGGTTACAGATTTTGTTTGTGCCTTATAGGTATGCATTTGCTCGAGCTTTATTTGTTAGGCTGAGAAGAAAATAAACGTAATTTTATTTTGTTGTTGAGTTTTATACTTGATATGCCATATCCTTAACTACGAAGAAACACCTTCATTATACAGTATAGTCTTTGAAGAAGGTGTGGCCAATGATGCTTACAACTATTGTGTTGTTCACAATTCTTTCCTACTTTCACGTACACTTGGAGAAAGTTATATTTTTGGTTCTTGTTAAGTATGTAATTTCAGGTTTAAATTTACTTGGAAAGTCCATATAATGAATATATAAGCGTGCCGAAACTAAACATTCAAAGCCAACAATTCCAACTTCTGAAATTGATATTTAGTTGTTAGCATATTTAAGAAATTTAGAATCACTTGCAACTTCAAATTCAAGTTAGTGATTGATGGTCCTAGAGCTCTAGAGATGAAGTGCTTTTAAACTGTCATGTTTGTGGTTCTTCATTAAGCTTTATTCTTATTGTTTAAGGTATTCTTAACCTTATTGAAAATGCATAAATGTTACAACACTTACTTTTTGTTTCACTCTCAGGTTCGATTATTGACTTCTTACATGATAAAGAAATTGTACTTTAGAAGGTATTTAATGGTTTTCAATGACTATTTTGCTAGATTACTTTTCTATTCCATCACCCTTTTTTTTTCGTAATTGAAAACAAACTAGTTTAATTATGCATAATCTCAGGCACTTTACCAATTTCGAAGTTGCTTTCACAATTCTCGTGGCTTATCTTTCGCATATGATGATTGACGTATGAAGTTGCTCTCATCGATATGAATAAACTTAGAGTCAATTTAATTATATTTTTATGTAATCTCAGCATTTATGATTTGTAAACTGATTAGTATTTATTATATTGTCTATAAGAATTGTTAAATTTATAATTAAAATATTGTATATGAAGAATATTCTTTTTGTTAATATAATTTAATGATATTTTGTTTTTTTTTATAACAATGCTTCAAATTATAAATTTTTTTGTATTATATTTTTATAATAAATTAACAAAAAATCTAAATATTATATATAATAATATGGATTAAAAATGTCATAAATAATTATGATTAACATGATGTAAAATTTCATTAATATGTACATTAAAAATTTAACTACATTTTACAAAACATAACTAAGAACAATTAGCTATGTTTTTTGAAATGTAATGAATTTTTTTTGGTATGTTTCCAAAAATGTAGCTAATAAGTTTTAGCTACAAAAACTAAGCGTAACTAAAATGTATCGGTGACAATTTTTCAAAATATTGCTAATATATAGTTTTTCTCTACGAAAAAAAAATAGGCAAAAACTATTAGTGATGATTATGTAGAATGTCGTCTGTAGTTTTTAATTACGAGAATTTGATGATATTTTAAACGACAATTAGTGAAGAATTTTTTTTAGGCAAATGCTATTTTTGTTGTAGTGCTTTATGTTACACCGTGACTAAATTGATAAATAAACGTAAGTAGTCATTAGTGTAAATCATTAATATTTCTAGTTGTATTTGTGGCGGTAAGGATGGCTGAAAACGTGAAACATTAATTGGAATTTATCATACGTACAACTTTTAAGGATGGTTGAAAACGTGAAATATTAATTGAAATTTATCATATGTACAACTTTCCAAACTCGTACAAATGTTATCCTACTTATAATTTGGGATGCAAATAAGTCAAATTTAAAGATGTAAAATGTTTACTGACTGTCCATCTCTTGTAATTTCCGGTACGAAAAATCTCTTTTAAGATATTGGTAATCACACGATACGAAGCTGTCAAAGTTGAGAATGTCAAGGGAATCAGTTTAAAGTAATTGGTGTTTCAGTCAAATACTTAATTAGATCCTTTGATAATAAAATATGATTAAACTATTAGGATCGTAGGGTGCGGGTTTAAAGTTAGGCTGCTGATGTCGACAAATTTTTTAACTTCTTAATATGGAATTCATTAAAGTCAAACTTGCAATTATAAACAAGTTACATGTTACGACCGATTTGAGAGACGGAAACGGAGGGGGAATGTATCGCTAAAATGGACGGACGACTCTTATTATTTATGTTACAACAAATCAATCTCCGACTCTTTCAAATATAAAACGGACATAATCTATTCGTACCAAATTAAAAAAGTTTTACTAACTAAAATAATGATAAAAAACAAAATTTGAACAGAACAGATCCTAAATCAAAATTCAGATAGCTGTAGTTCAACATCCAAAATTTTGTATTACCAGAAAGATCTCAGAACAAAGTTTTAACATTTATTAATAAAATGCTCTTTTTCTTGAAACTGAGATATAAGGAAACAACAGTAATCAGATAGTATTATAAATAATAATTGAAAAATATTATATACCGTTATCAGTTTTAGATAAAAATTGAATTGGGTATTTAACACACAATCAATTTAATCAAAATTATATATATTTTAATTGAATTGTAAAAATCCAAAAAATAATAATAACCCACGTATTTATAACTCACTTCCAAAATAAGAACTAGATCAAGTAAATACCTTATGAGGACAACTTTTGCAAGATTTCTACTTCTTTTGGAGTTTGGTAAATAAAAAATATATACTCCATTCGATTTATAATAAGAGTCGTTTTAAAAAATTACACGCTTATTAAGAAAGTTAATAAAATTATAAATATACCCTTGCAATAATTAGCATGTGAGAGAAATTGCATATTAAATTATCTTAAAATTGTGATCTGTATAATTAAGATGAGAGAGAAATGAAAGGTTAATTTTGAAAGAAAAATTATAAATATACATATAAAGTCAAGAATGATATTTATTTTGAATAATTAAATTATATATAAAATGACATTTATTATAAATCGAAAAAGCATTAAGTAGCCATTAAAACCTGAATGATTGTCACAATAACTCATAATGATGATGGTTATTAAACATACTGACAATGCTTTAATTCTTGCCGCTTTAAGAGCTAATCTCCTTCAAGGCAGGTCACAGGTTCCAACGCAAAAAAGATAGTGTTGGTCATCAAATGGCTGACGTTGTTATGATATTCTCTAGCAAAAGAATCCGATTCCAATCTTACCCTACGTGCTTAGTGCTGAGGGAGGATAGATATTTTCCCAAAAGAGGCTTACTTTCTGAGTACGTCTTTTGGTCGGATCTCCAAGATTGTGGAGCAAAGGGAGTGATCACGTGGATTCTACTCTAATAAATCAAGCTCTGCTTGCAGTTGCAGACGGTTGATCAGACTAAAGAATCAGATCTGCTGGGCTGAGGGTTGTCTGATCTGATCTTATTTTACTATTTTTTTAAAATGCAAGTTCTGTAAAAAATATATTTCTTTTGGACTACCGTTTCGCGGCGCCCTCTGTACAGTTCCTGAATTCGATCAACGAGTCCATGATTTTCATGATGCGCAGCTGCCAGAACGCGGTGTTACATAGATGAGATTTTGCTTTGAAAAAGATAAATCGGACTCGATAAATTTAAACTATTTTTTTTAAATATTTAACATTAAATAATAAATTTAATTTGAAAGTTTGTTACATTTTGTTCAATATTAATCATCTTATGTGTAGAAATTAACAATTTTATCTGAAACAAATTAATATTTTGCATAATGTATTATAATTTTAATTAACATTGCAGAAATAGTACAAATTTGATTTCAAAATACAATTTAACTTCTAAAGTATATTTTTAATTTCAAAAGTAGGTTGCTGAATTGTTAAATTACTTCATGAAAATGGAGTGACAAGGTATAGATTAACAAAGTTACAACTTTAGGTTTTTGCGTATGTGAATTTCCTACGCGCAAAGGACGACGACAACTCTTTTTGCCGTTTATATTCAAATAGAAACAGGTCCATGTTTACTTACCTTCACTGCCTGTCCAATTTATCAACTGATATGAATCATACGGGTTCCAACTTTTACGGAGGTTCCGTTTCGGGCAGAAGATATGCAATAGATTACTTTACTTTATAAGCATTTATTTATTTGATAAATAAAATTTTAAAAAAATAAACGTTTAAGTAAAAATAGAGTAATAACATCGGATGATTTGAACGGGAGAATTTCATTTGCAATGTTCATTATTGTACGGACAACCAACGTCGTTAATGTGATTAGGAAAAACTTGAATATATATGGCCTCCAAGCTGCTACGTACGGTTAATTGACGAATTCAGATCCACTGGAAGGGAAAAAGTTCATAGTATTAATTATTAAATAAGAGAAATACCTGAAAAAAGGACGGACGGTTGTGATTGGGTGTTAGTGTTTTGGCGTTGGAAGTGGCCAAGTGGGAAAGGTGCAACAGTCCAAAGGACATGTTGAGGGTGTGGGAGTGTGGGACCCAAAGGGCAAAGAGGAGGGAACGCAAAGCAAAGGATGCCCGAGTCTCCCAGCAAGAGCTTATATAAAGGAGGAGGAGCAGACGGCTGGCTATTTCCAATTCCATACTACAGATACAAAGAGAAAGAGAGTGTTTTGTTCTTCTCTTTCTCTCTGCATCTCTTCTAGGTGGAGAAGTCTAAGAGGTACTTCTTCAATCTCTTCGTTTTTTTTTTCTTTTTCTCTTTTGTGATTAACAGTCTCATTTCCTGCCTTCCCTGTGATTATTGTCGCTTAACTTTGCAAATTTAGGAACGACATTTTCAGATCCAGCTGACATTAGATCTGTTTCAATCAACAGTAGATTTGTTGCATTCGTACTTGTTAAGTTTGAGACGAATATTTTTCTTCTTCTTTATGGTGGCTGTGATAGTAATATGGATAAAAATCAGTTCGAGTGATATTCATATTCATGTTCCTTCTACCCTTTTCTCTCTCTCTCTCTCTTTTGTGTTGTGTATATGGATCTGTTCATTACCTTTATCGTCCTGTGTTAACATTTATGCTGTTTGCTTTTTAAAAAATAAAATGTAAGAAAGAATATGAACAGCTTTTGGATTCTAGTTTAACTTTAATAACTCCTAGTACCTGATACGACTCTTGTTGTGGATGTTTTAGAAAAAAACAATGCTTCCATAAATACATATATTAGTTATATACATACTTGTTTTGACCGGTACAGAGCTTCAAAGCCCATGCCTTCCAATTCAAGTGCAGGCCAGGGAAACACCGGTCTATTCTATTGTATTGGCTGACGTTTCCAAAAAGCTGTCCTTAGCACGTGACTAGTAATTACTAATTACAGTTCCGTCAGTAGTTAGGGTGTTTTTAGCCGCCTTCGCCTAGAGGCCAGAAGGGTGACGTTTGTGAATAATTTCTGTGCGATTTCCGTATACAGTGTTGTGTAGTTTTCAACCTCCTGGCCGGTTCATGCTCGATGCAATTGATGTGGACTTCGACCTAACCGTTTGGTGGGTCTATATCTTCGCATCAGTCAAAGGACCGACTCTTGAAATTTTGATGTTTGAGAAGAGGATCAATTTTTCACGTTTAATTCGTGATTGATGCAGATGTTGGTCTATTATCTAATTGCTTTTGTGGTTGTCTGATTTCAAGCACCGGTTAAGAAGAGGATCAGTTTTTCACGTATAATTCGTGATTGATTAAAATGTTGGTCTACCATCTAATTGTTTTTGTAGTTGTCTAATTTCAAGCACCGGTTAATATTGTGAGCTGCTAACTAGGAGTCTTTACAATTGGTTGAATTCAGAGTACTTGTTATTTGTTAAACATAAGAGGAACAGGGATTCGAAACGGTGGCGTCTGCTTCACCTTTTCTTTACGAAAGTCATCAGTGTAGCCATACGTATGTAGGGCCTACATGAAGACTAAGTCCCTATATGTAGCACATGACTAGCAAAATGAATGAGGCCTATTGCAGACTTTGGTTCAATGTTTGGCCCAATAATAATTGTCTGCGACGGCTGGCCTGCATACATCCATACTTTTTTATTTAAGTATAATGACAGCTTATCAGAACACATGATGTAAATGCCAGATGACCAAGTCGAGCCCGTCTCTCTCTCTCTTTTTTTTTTTCTGACATTTTTCACAGGGGGCTTACTCTATTTTATCTCTTCCTTGTTGAAGTCATTTCCAATAATTCATATGATCCTATTATGCATTTTTTTCCAGAATTGTCTAGTTAGATGAGGATATGCTATGATTCCTTACTATAGCTCAAATTGTGCTGGTGTTTACACCTTGTTTGCCGTGCCATTGCTTCTACTTAGTACAGTGGACTTTATCTGTTTTACTGATTATTGGGAAAGGGAAAAAAGAGAAGGATTTTCTAACCTTTTCCAATTTTGGTTTGGCAAAAATATCCTTGTGTAATTCTTGCTTGCCAGAGTGTTACTGATGTCATTGTATTGAAATGTTACACCCAGTTGGCTGCTACAACCTAGAAAATCGACGAAAGTTATGCTGAGATTAACCTGGGTTCTAGATCAAATACATTCTATAACTTATAATTGATTTGCGTTTCTCTTGATTGATATTAATCAGGGTTGTTAATTTTTTAACCCCCTTTTCTTCTTTTTTATTTTTTCATGTAGTCAGAAGCACGATGGGTGCCGGTGGCAACATGTCTATCCCACCATCCGCAAAGAAGTCAAAATCTGCCCCCATGAAAAGAGTTCCATACTTAAAGCCACCATTCTCACTCGGTCAATTAAAAAAAGCAATCCCACCTCATTGTTTCAAGCGTTCTGTTCTCCGCTCATTCTCATATGTTGTCTACGACCTCACCATTGCCTTCATTTTCTATTACATTGCTGCCAACTACTTCCCTCTCCTCCCTCACCCTTTCTCCTACTTAGCTTGGCCAATTTACTGGGCATTTCAAGGTTGTGTTCTCACCGGCGTATGGGTCATTGCCCATGAGTGTGGCCACCATGCCTTCAGTGATTACCAATGGCTTGATGACACAGTTGGCCTTGTCCTTCACTCTTTTCTCCTTGTCCCTTACTTTTCGTGGAAGCACAGCCATCAACGCCATCATTCTAATACGGGCTCTCTTGAAAAAGATGAAGTATTTGTGCCCAAGAAGAAAGCCGATATGCATTGGTACTCCAAGTACCTTAACAACCCACCAGGCCGTGTACTAACTCTTACCATAACCTTAACCATTGGTTGGCCTCTTTACCTGGCGTTCAACGTCTCAGGCAGGCCTTATGATCGGTTCGCTTGCCACTATGACCCTTACGGCCCTATCTATACTGACCGTCAAAGACTTGAGATATACATTTCTGATGTTGGTATTCTTGCTGTCACTTATGGGATCTATCGTCTAGCAGTAGCAAAGGGGCTAGCCTGGGTTCTCTGCTTCTATGGAGGACCATTGTTAGTGGTAAATGCTTTCCTTGTAATGATCACATATCTGCAACACACTCATCCTTCATTGCCACATTATGATTCTTCTGAGTGGGACTGGTTAAGAGGAGCTCTAGCCACAGTTGACCGAGACTATGGGATTTTGAACAAGGTTTTTCACAACATAACAGACACCCACGTAGCACATCATTTGTTCTCAGGTATGCCTCACTATCATGCCATGGAGGCCACCAAGGCTATCAGACCAATTTTGGGAGAATATTACCAATTTGATGGGACACCAATCTACAAGGCAATATGGAGAGAGGGTAAAGAGTGTATTTATGTTGAGCAAGATGAAGGTGAGATGAACAGCAAAGGCGTGTTCTGGTACAGAAACAAACTATGATTTCGAAAACGAAAGTAGATTCAGGAGTGGGAAGTTTCAGTTTTCCCCCTTTCTGTAGTAGTAATCTAGATCTAGGTGGCTTACTTGTTTCCTGTCGAACTTTTTTCAGTAATTTTATTACACAACTATGTTGTAGACCGTGCAATGCGCTATCAATCTTTAATTGCATATTATTTATTTATGGTGTTGTCCATGAATTGTATAGTTAAAGTTTTTGACAATTCACTTTAATTTTTTTAAAATTAAAATTATAAAAATGTACATGTAATTTGTATAAAAGATGTCTTTTTTTAAAAAAATTTGTTAAAGGGAAGATTAGTTAAGTCTCCATCCAATCTGAGGGGGCGCTTGGTTCATAGAGGGTAATGAGAATGTGAATAGGAATGAATATAGTGAGGAATGGGAATGGATATAATCATTATAATTATGGTGGTTGGTTAAGATGAAGGAAT
>JANJEY010000004.1:52991282-53006156 GCA_024703695.1 Erythroxylum cataractarum | reverse complement strand
CTTTGTCTTTCAACAAGTGCTTTAAATATTTTAAAGCAATGGAACACCTCATCTTTGCTCTTCAATAGATAAATCCAGGTTTTCCTTGAAAAGTCATCAATAAAGGTTAGAAAGTACTTATTACCTCCAATTGATGGTGTGTTCATCGGGCCACAAACATCTGTATGAACGAGCTCCAAAGGGAATTTCGCACGCCAGGACTCCTTAACAAAAGCTATCATGTGATTCTTTCCAAGAATACAAGTCGCACACAATTGATCAGGGTGATGAATATGGGGTAAACCATTCACTAAATTACGTTTGGCAAGATTTTCCAAACTTTGAAAATTTAAGTGCCCAAAACGTAAGTGCCATAGTCACGATTCATCATTCACCATCGCACTCAAGCACTTGAACTCACCTCTATTAAAATCTACTGGAAACATACGATTTTTTGATAAAAAAAGTTTTAAAAATCATATTGCCTTGTTTATCAAAGATTGAGAATTGATTTCCAGAGATATGTATCACATAACCCTTCTCAGCCAACTGTCCCATACTCAGTAAATTACTTTTCATGTCAGGCATATAGAAAACATTTGAGATGTACCTATGATCTCCATTCTTTAATGTGATAAGGATTCACCCTTTTCCAGTCACCGGAACAAACCTTCCATCACCAAATTTCACCCTTGTGCGAAACGATTCATCCAAATCTGCAAACAACTCTTTATGACCAAAAATGTGATTCGTACAACCTGTATCCAAATACCAAGTCTGATAGTTTGGAGTTTCGTTTGATGTAGATACCATTAATAATGCATGATCCCCTTCGTCTTGTTCGTGATTTCGATCTTCTTGAGCACAATTGGCAGTTTGATTGTCACCTTTTGATCTGCACTCATTTGCATAATGGTCGCGTTTGTGGCAGTTATAACACTCCATATTTGATTTATTATTCATGCCCCTACGTCCACGACCACGTCCTCTTTGTTGCCACGAGGAATTCGAACTAGGGCTATGATTGGAACCAGTGTTTTTTTGCTCAGCACCTTCATGGTTCTAGCCACCACGACCTTTGTTGGAATGACTGCCACCACATTCCCGCCCTCTGCCTCGTGAGCTACTGTGTTTGTGGTAAAAACTATCAATTGAGGCTTGTGCTTGTAAAGCCTGTTCAATTGGTTTTTCAATCTTATTGTTATTCATCCGTTGCTCATGCGCTCGTAGGGAACCGGATAATAATCTTACTGTCATTGTTGATAGGTCATTGGCCTCTTCAATTGTAGCAACAACATGTTCAAATCTGGGAGTTAAAGACCTCAGAATCTTCTCCCCCTTTTCTTGCTCTGAATATGTTTCACCATTGGTCTTCATTTGGTTTGTCAGTGCAAGAATTCTATTAATGTAGGCATCAACAGTTTCTGTGGTTTCCATCTGCAACAACTCATATTGGCGTCTTAAAGTTTGAAGACGCACTCTCTGGATTTTGTCATCACCTTTATAAGCCTCACTTACGGTTGCGGCTCCTTCGATCTGCACAAATGTCTCATCATTCATCCCTTGGTGGATGAAATATAACGCCTTCTTGTCCTTCTTCCTCTGTTCGCAATGCGCTACTTGTTGTGCATCAGTCGCATTATCAGCTAATGCAGCCACTCCACTTTCCACGACATCCCATAAGTCATGGTAATCGAACAAAACTCTCATCTGCACACACCACCAATTGTAATTCTTTCCATCAAGTATAGGAACTGATAATTGGATAGTGTTGTTCATGATAACAGACCGTATAGGCTCTGATACCAGATGTAGAAATTTAAATAAAAGAGAAGTGACAATAGGCTGTAATTTGAGATAGGATGCAACTGCAAATTTAAAATCTTTCACTTACACAATAACGAAACCTGATTTGGTGCAAATTTTGTACCAAGTCTCATCTTGTTGTTCTGAGATATTTTGTTAAATCTCAATTGGCATCTTGAGTGGATGCTTAGGCCATTTTGTTTGGAATTGCACAAACGGATTACCATTTTGTGTGCATTTCCTTATGACACATTTTGTTTAGGTCATCGAGGTATGGATATCTTGCATATATGTTATCAGTACTCCTATCGGGTCTGATTTCTATATTGTTGAGGTATTTGTAACCTCATTTTGGACTTATGATTGAGAGATTGTTGACTCTACTTTGACATTTTATTGTGGCCACATATTGTTATATTAATCTGGGATTTGTTTATGTTATTTAATGATATTGGTTATGTTGTCCAAGTGGGAGAATGATAGAATTTTATCATAATTGTGGACTAGGATAATTGAAATTATTTTGTACAAATCCCGATTAATTAGATGTCAATTATAATTCTCTCATTAACGTATCATTGGGCCTGTGTTCATGGGCTTGCTATGATGGGTAGGCTTGACCCATGTATTATAAAGCATTTGAGGCCATACTGCTAGCCGATTTTAAATACAATCGCCCCATTGAGAACTGTACGTATGTATGTGTTTTTGCTGATTAAAGATTCGGAATAGCAGTAGCAAATTCTCTGCATCTCTATCGTGTCGCTTTACAGAACATTATAATGGATTCAATGTTTCCCCAATTTCTAGATATTTATCGATCGAATTATTGAACGTAGTATGTTGCAATTCTATGTTTAATTACTTGTGTAGATTAATTATGATATTAATATGTAATTTCGTGTTTAATTTTTTTTTCAATTTGAATATGCCAACAAATTTGGTAGATAGATGAGGTATAAAGAACTAGACATTTGATTATCTGTGTTTGAAAACCCAAGATAAGATGTCGGATAGATTGAAATAGATGTGATTAGTGACACACACACCCAACTTATTCTTTGCGCCTAGTCCGAATTTTGATGAGTGGGGAAAAATAGAAACTAATCCTAGTCCGAGTCTTTAATTACTTAGTCTAGGTATTTGTGTTGTGTAATGCAAGCCTTTCAATTAATCTACTTTAGATTGGTTGTCACTATCAAGTAATTTATCATTTGCGGTGAGCATGATAGGCCGGCAGTGTACTGAGGCAAAATACAGAACAAAATTTGGAGAGAATCATAACCGTAGGATGTGCACGTGAACAGGAGTGACGTCATTGCACGAGCATCACGCTGTCGGAGGCCGGCCCCATTGTCACGTGGCAATAGTACGAAAAGTGGACCCCCACAAACCGGGTCTTCAACTGAAACATAAAAAGCGTGCCGCGTTGTGTTGTGTTGACAGAGAAGCACGTGGGTCCAGTCATTGACGTGGTTCGAAGTCCAGGCAGTTAGAGCAGTGGGCTCCACCTCTGCATTTTTCACATCGTACATTAGATATCATATCTCTTCTATGTCCAATTTCGGGCCCTGATGAAACAATCAAGTGTAATTAACCTAAATTATAAATTTTGGTTTTGGTTTTGGCTTCAATTCAAACTAGAATGTGAACACAATCTAAATTCTACCAATTAACCTTGTTTTGTACTAAATTTGAAATTAATTTATATACTTTGAATTTAAAATAATGATTTTCTTAGAGTTAGCCATAATTTTCTACGAAATGAGTAACATTTTAGACAAAAAAATATTACATTCGGTCAAATAAAATATTTTTATCTTTACTTTGATTAAATAAATATATGCAACGAGTGAAGGAAAAATATAAATCCAAGAGTTTCAACATTAAATGGTATGCAAAGTCCGTCTTATTAAGGGAAATCCACTTGTTTTGTCAAACGAAAACTAGAATTTATAAATTTTTTTGGTACCTTATACTTGTGATTTCACGTATACTCCAACATTTCAACTCAGATATTACAAGAATGCAAGAAGAATTGAAGACAGAAGAAGCAAGTGTTTATGTATGAGAAATGTCAAAGAGTGAAGGAGGAGAAGACTTCTTGAAGCATCTAACAGCTGAAGTTAAAACATAAGTGACTTAAGTCATTAGCATGTTGTCTGAAGCAAAATAACGTAATACGCAGTCGTTCTCTATTCAAATCCCAAGCATTATACACAGACCACAGTCGTTTCATTTACAACTCAAGTTTAAATAAAACGGAGTCATGTGACTTACATTTAAAGCAGATGAAACGCAGCCGCTTCAGTACCTAAAACGCAAACAAGAATAAGGACTTTAAAGACTCACATGGATGGCACATGCAGAAGGACTGATTCAAACCACCACATCCGAAGACCATCTTCATCATTTCTTCGGATATAAAAGCAAGGTAGAAGCATCAGAGATATAGAGAACAACACAACACAGAAAATTTCAGTCTTCATTCACTTATAATTTCAGTCTTTGAAGGTGGAAAAATAGTGTGAGAGAAAAAGATCAAATAGCGCTAGAGTACCAACCTATTTTGGGTACTAGTGAGTTTGAGAGGCTCTTGCTGCAGGTGTTCCAAAGAACACTCAATTTTTGTATCTTGTTTTTATACTTTCTTCTGCATTAGTGAAATTTTTCCACCGCTATTAAGTGGGAATCTTGGATGTAGATAGTTTTACACTATCGAACCATATATCTTGTCTCTTTTATTTTTTCTGCAAGTTGATATCTGCAAAATAACAATATCTGTTTAGTTCTTTTGTTGAAAAGATAACAGAAAAGCAGTAGAAAACCCAACAATACTCCTTAATATTAAGTTTATTCACCCTCCCACAAATGCTTAACTTACAAGTTTTTCCTTATAATTTAAACAACTAATAACTAATTTACAAATTATTTTTAAGTAGTTTTAGTTAGAAATTTTATATAATTACATTAGAAATGGTATAAAGTAGAAGTAATATATATATTTATATATTTAGAGAGAGAGTTGTATAGATTCATAATGAGGTTAATTATATAAAATATCACATTTTATTCAATTTTGTAAAGTCAGTCAAAACTTTATAAAGTAGTTTCAACTTTTAATTTATAGCAAAATAATATAAATGATACAGTAAATCACGTCAGATTAATATTTTTGTTATAAAATCGTCACATATTGTATTTGTTTTAGGTATTGATTTTATTATTTAATAAATTAAAAATATCAAATACTTTAAAATAATTTTGAAACAAATCATATGAAGAGTATATAATTATTTTAGAGTTTTCGATATTTTAATTATAAAATGATAAATTCCATACATGACATAAATACAATATGTAGCAACCATGGGGCAAAAATATTAATTTGATGTGGCTCGTCACATAACATCATATTATTTTGCTAAAAATTAAAAGTTAGAACATTTCAATCATTTCTTAAAGTTGAAGATAATATTATAAAATTGTTTTACAATTAACTTTGGACAATATGATGTCTTAAAACTATAAGTTAGAAATAATGTTTTTAGTTACATATAAATTAAATTTAAATTATCTGCTTTCAAATTATAGTAAAATTTCGGTATTTAAAAGGAAAGTTAATTATATAAGGATGGACTTTCATTTAGAACAAGAGATACCGGTTGGCCTAACATAAATGTACAGATAAATGAGAAGATATATATGTTAAAAATTCACAAATGAATTATTTTATATTGGAAAATATTATAATATTTTACAATTTAAAATTAAAAACAGGATCATCACTTACATATGAGCTCACTCCTATTAATCTTATGTCATCTAACGTAATTTTGTTTCTTTTTTTACTTTTTAGAAATAGCATTCAACACTTTCTTCTCCTCCCATTTTTTCCTTTAATATTTTTATTTATTTTCTCTCTTTTTTTATTCCTTAACTTAGTGAAAAAAATAACTCAAAGTACTTGCAAGTTTCTGCACATAAAAGATTGCTTTTCTAGTCGGAAAGCAATCTTTAAAGTTTCAAAATATAGAATCTTGATATTGATTTTAATAACAAAGTCAACTTTTCATAAAGTATTTACCTAAGCAAGTAGCCGTATTCTTATAGTTCCTACGTATGACTATGACACTAATCATAAGCATATTGATTTAATTGTTCACATTGTGTTTTGACTCGTCGTTTGAGAGTTAATATACAAGAAGCATGAAGCATTGACCTCAAACAGTGAATTCTAAAAAGGATGACGTTGTGGAGTAGTTAACTGCACAATCTTTTGGTTTACTTAGTTTTTTTTTTTTATTTGGCCATTTATACATCAATGGAATTGATATGTATGAACTTATAGACATATATGTGGCAGAGAGGTGAAACCTATAAATATGGTTAGGTGTTGCCTATTTTATTTGGGTAAGAATCAGGTTGTCTGTATTACGTTCGCACTACTTTATGAGAACAAATGTTTTGAGTTCACACATCTTGAGTATTGTTGTTGTTGTTGCACGAAATGAAAGAATGAATGAATATTACTATAGCATCTTAGTAAATGCTTTACCACAATTCAGACGGTAGCCAAACAACAGATCTTTAGTCTCATCTCTTTAATATCCCGATGAGTGATGTAATTTGCGTGAAAATAGCATAATGCATGCCTTTCCATAACAATCTTACGTAGCAGGAAACATGCAAATGTATGATTATTATTTATATTATAACTATCTAATCATCATAGCTAATCAACGGATGCATTATTGTGCTTTCAAAGGCGGAAGTAAGCGTAGGAAGACTTTGACAATTGCAACTCAGGGTCTTCTTAACCACTCCCCACATGCATTAAAAAAGAAAGAAAGAAAGAAAATACTCGTATTCATTCCTAACTGTTTACTTTCAATGTTCCAAGTCTGAATCGGCGGATGTGGAACCCCTCTTCTATATTCATTTTCTGTTTTTTTTCAAGTTAATGCACAATGAGGTATGTAATTGTCCATGATATGGACATTGTACTGCAGAGTTATGCTTTTTTAGACGGTGGTGAAGTGAAAATCTGATCTCCGGCAACAAAGCAAACAACCATTAATATCATCATTAAACAAAGCATATTTTTCAAGTCAACTAACACTACACATATTAATTCAATTTTTTTTATCACATCGCCCCTGTCAATAATTCTGTAACCAAAAACCCAATATACAGATTGCATTTATTGAAACAAGTTGACATTATGGAAGGAGACCCCTAATCACCCCACTTCCACCTTTTAGCAATGTAAGTGTTTCGAATTAGCATTTGATGCATATGGAGGAATAGCAAACAACAACAATATGAAGTACCCATCTTATTGTGAACAATCATGAAAAGATGAAGTCTTCACGTTGTAATTACAGGTCAAAAGAAACTAAATGCCACTTCCTATAACTAGCTCTCGTACTCTGGGACGGATTCTGCTAGTTGATATGCCGGTGCATCTAGCCTCGTCAGAACTTCCGATACTCCAGCGGTATCCCTTATTATCTGTGTAAAAAGTCAAGCAAAGAATTAGATTATTAAAAGTAACCCATTCCAGTTCCATCCCAATGTATCAGTCCTCACAGCCTGAGGCGTGTAGACGATTATTGGTTAACATCCTTAAATTCCAGCACTCAATACATTAACATAGTCCAAAGCTATCACAAAGGCATCCTCCATAGATCAAACTACGAGAATAAGATGAATTCAAGGAAATAAAGCTCTCCAACTTATGCTAAAGAAAGTAAAACCCATTAAAATATTTACTAAAAGAAACTACAAAAAAAACTTTGTATTCCTACATGCTTCTCCAGTGCTCTACCTACCAACATCATTAACTAAATGCTGTTCCACGTGTCCAAGAAAGATCCTTCAAATCTTTACCTGGAAAATTCTAAACACTGCTAACAAACTTCATCAGTCCTACATTTCTTTTTCTTCTAATGCTTCCCAATCCACAAGGAAATTAATACAACAGGAGCTGCACTAGTTAGTTTTCTCCCTTCAAGAATATGCTGCAAATGTTCTTTTATAATCCTTGATGTTTTTTCGATACTTCCATGGACCATGCTGGTATGCAGTAACCTATAACTGAAGGCAGTGATGTGATAATGCCAGGGCTTTCAGCACCATATATATTTCAAACTGAAATATCAATCAAAATTTTGCCTTGCACCCACCACAAGATATACCATGTTTATTGATTTCTATCTTTGATTCCTCCTAGCAAGTTGCACAATGACTATAATAGAAACACTAATGCAACAGTTCATGTGGCATGTAGGTATAAAACAAGATTTCATCCAATTATTAAATGAGATTGCACACAATAAATTGAAGGCACCGCACATAGAACTGCGTTAATGTCAGAGGCAATAAACTTAAAAATGTGCTTACTAGTATCTCCTCATCAAGGTAAGAAATCATGAAGAGTCTCTGAAAAGTACCAGCTGCAAGAATGAACCAGGTATAGGGGAAGCAAATTAGAATGGATTCATTATGGTAACTCCAGAGGCATCAATTGAAAGGAACACACAGCACAATTAGAACTCCGCAGACCTTTACCTTATTGCAAAGAACCTAAGTTCATATCAGGATATTCAAAAGGGAGAACCATGCTAACAACAATTAATGGTCTTAAACTACTGGGCAAATCACTTCAACTAGAATTTGATTAAACAAAGAGTATAATTTCTGGGTTATCTACAACCCCTTAAACATCTATAACAGATTTTTTTTTTTTTTTGTAATGCATGCATTCCAGTGAACTTTAGTGTTAGCTGTAGGTGTCAAAAGCCTCCTTCGAGATTTCATATTCCATCCTCTAAATAGTCTCAGACATCACGTTAAATAGTATACAGAAACAGAAGGGAAAAAGGAAAGATATGCAGTTTTAATAGACTTTTCTTCTCTTGACTAGAACATAAATGTTCACCATCATCCCAAACCAAATGTCATACCGTCATCCCAGACCAAATGTCAGAGATGTGTAAGACAACAATATCAGTTAATTAGAGAAGACTTGCAGCCACAAAGATAGACCACATAAATTATAATGTCAAAACACAACTACAACTCAATGAGAACACAAATTCGAAATCCTTTAGATACCTAACCATATTGAAATTATCAAGTAGGGACTTGCAAGAAAGAGGAAAGCAATCTTATCAGCAACCGAAGGAGTCTCTGGTAAACTATCACTGATTGTTTTAGACAAACTAGGACAGTTCACAACAAGAACAAATGCCCAGCTATAAAAGTGCACATACCCAAAGCTCACACATGTCCTGAGGGACCTTTGGACCTCAAATAGATTAAGTGAGAAGCAGAGGAAATTATATAAGAAAAATAACAGACGGCTTACTTAAAGGAACTTTCAGTCCACTCGAAATTGCATCCCTTATGGGCACAGGTAGTTGTTGCATTGTGCTAATAGCCTGACCAAATACACCTTTTAGCTGTGCTGGCAAGGTTTCTTCAATGACCGTTGGTGTCTCTAAAGTCCCTTCAACATATTCCTCTTTCATTCGAAGGGGTCCCTCTACAGATAACCTGGATGACAGAACAAATTTGCTTTCTATCTGCATTACAACAAGAAAGATGCATTCACAATAAAGCCTGAGAAGCCACAAAAAAAGCTAATGAGTAACAGAAGAACATTTTACAATGCCATTACAGAAGTTATGTTCAACCATGCATCAGCAAAGACCAGAGTATTGTGGCAACTGCGGTTCCCGTTGTAAATGCAAAACAAGTAGGTATGACCTGGTAGATTGAGACCTGATTGCATATTTAACAATTAAATTAAAGTCTAGGCATAAGTATAAAACAATCTTCAAATTTTGAGTATGCCACATAGTTTCAAAAGCATGCATAGTTTGAAAATCATGCAATGTCAATCACAAACTCTAATCAGCCTTTCACTGTTCTTCTATAGGTCTAACTTATCTTCATTCATTAATTAACATAATCCTAAAAAGAATCATAGATGTAGTCAAACCCATCAACAAGTTTGAGATAATGAAAAAGATGAAACACTTTACTCATCCGATATCAAGTCAACAGAGTTCAAATCGACAAGAATGAAATAGGTTGATGACTGCTATATGTTTGTAAGTTGGGTAGAAATATTAAGGTTTGAGTATGAATCCAAATGAAGAAAAAGACTTTTTTTGTCTGTATGTTTACGTTATTTTAGCACAGGGAAACATCATAGAGACGTAAAGCATCAAAGTAAGGTAATAGTTAGTTTCAAATTTTGCATCGTTTTGCATTACCTTTTAAGGAGTGGGGAGAGGAAAAGGGTTGGGGGTTGGCGGTTAAGGGAATGATTTCATCCCACCTAAACAGCACATTCGTGCAAGCATATCAAAGAAAATATGAAAGATAGAAATGTACCGAGTAGAGTAGTTTCATATTTGCCGTAACTTTTGCAATACCATCCTTGATCACCACATCCATTTTAGATAAATTAGCCAAATTTGAGGGAAATCCCCTGAAAGAATGTATACATAAGATTAGAACCTAAAACTGTCTTTGTCTACACTGACTGACTCAAAAAAAAAAAAGGAAAATTGATAATAACAATGATTAAAAAAAAAAGTAGTAATTGAAACTAGCAAATCCATTCAAGTGAAAGTTACCCCATGGCAGCACCCGTTACAACAGGAAAAATCATAAAACTACTGGAGGAAACTTAGAAAGAAAACAGAAACAGATCCACTGACATAATAGCACTCACTGAAACATAAATCCGGCCGCAAATAAACCAGGGCTTCCAGAACCAAACCACTCAAAATTCCAACGACCTTCAAGAAAGGGTGACCTGAATACTAAGAAACATTTAGACATATCTTTCTGAAAAAACATATGCATATGAAATGCTCAGTACAAATGAGCACCTACGTAGTTGGTCGAGGAGTAGGATTGAGACGCTCAAGACCAACTATCCTTTCATTCACATCAATCCGTTGCACGTCTGTGATACGTCCAGTTACTAAAGCTTCAAAACCCCCAGCATCTTTGAACTAGATCAATAGCTAGCTATCAGTACAGAACTTCCAACAAGAACTCTGATTAGTAATGCAAATGTTGTAACTTTGATTAAGCAACGACTGCATTTCAGCAGTAAGAAAAAAAAAACTCAATTAAATTAGGTACTGCATTAAAAGGACAATACAAACGAGCAATGAGACACAAAAGGCAAAAATTTTCCTTTTCACAAAAACAAAATGAACTGGATACTCAAAGAAATAGTAAAAGATTAAGAGACTTAACAGCGAGAAGCAGTGATTCCTTAGCAGAGAGTCGCTCCATCTCTTTGGCGTAAATGGCTGGGGATCCCTGAACAGCCTGTTGAACCATAGCTCTGCAGGCCATTCCCCCATTTACTTTCCTCCGGCGAATCTCAGGCAGCTTGGCCGGAGACCAGAAGCGAACCGTAGAGGCAGTGTTAGAAGGAGAAGAAGAGGAGCAGATCGCTGAAATCGTAGAGACCGAGCTGTGTAGTGTAGCCATTTGGAAAGAATAGAAGAAAGCTTTTCTAGTGAATGGAGTGGACGGCCGAGCTAGTAATTTGAGCAGAGGGAGATTGTTGTCGCCGCGATATGCGGATGTAATAATATACGATCCGATGTGTGAAACAACAAACAAATAATGACATAACATTTATATTTATTTAAACATGAAAAGAAAAGTGATTGGAGATGCGGGGTATCGAACCCCGTACCTCTCGCATGCAAAGCGAGCGCTCTACCGTTTGAGCTACATCCCCAACGTGTTGACAACAAAATATAACCAAAATTACTAAGTATAGGAAGAATGAAAAAATAGTTACATCTGCAGATGAGAGGTGCGCGACGATGCTCAATTTTTAATGCATGCAGATGAAGTGACCATTTGGTCTTCGAAGATGAGAGTGGAAATTCGAGCCTAATGTATGTGAGAGGGCATATGATGATCAGTGATCTGTGGTGTTGTGGCATCTTCGAAAGCCGAGGAATCACATATTATCATTTGCATGGAAAAGCATAATAATTCATTCATTCATTATCAAATTTATGTATCATTGTGATACAAGAAGATTCCATAATAATAATAGCTGTCAATACAGTTAGTGTAACAAACTTATGGATAATTAATAATATGTCTTTATCTTGGCTTTTGATCGTTAACAACCTCTTATTGTTCTAACTATCCAGTACTTGCCCAAGCATCAGTTTTCTCAATGCACCCTCTCAAACTCAAGTTCCCTGGTTGGAGATTGAGTTTGTTCCGCAAGTAAGTGAATTGATCAACAGAGATAACTTTTGTAAAGATATCAGCTACTTGTGCTACCGAAGGAATATGAAAAATTTGAACATCTTTATTTGACACCATTTTATAGATATAGTGTATATCAATCTCGATATGCTTAGATTTACTCTCAAGAATTGAATTGTGAGATAGAGAGATAGCACTCTCAATACTGGATCTTGAAACAACTTTTTGTTTCTTCAAACTCCAAGCTACAACATTTCCACAGAACTTGACAACATATCCTCCAGTGGATTTTCGATCAAAAGCCTAGTCAGCATCCGTAAAGCACTCTAATTCGACAATCCCTCTTTTCTTATAATGTAAACTCATGACATAAGTTCTTTTGAGATATCGTAGCACTAGCTTGACTGCTAGCCAGTGAATTGGAGATGAAGTTTGCATGAACTAGCTCAGTTGGTTCACAACATAAGTAATATCAGGTTTGGTTATTATACGATACTGCATACTTCCAATTACACTACGATATAAGGTAGGATTAGAGAAAGGTTTTTCTTAAGTTATAAACTTTTGACTAGTTGCCATTGGATATTGCATGCTTTGTTGTTTGTCATCTGATTCTTTCAAACCCATCCTGAAGGTATTTGTTTTGCCAGAGGGATGAAGACACAGGTAACCTTTGTGAGAATTTAAGTACCTAAGAAACACACATTTATTGGTTCTAAAATCTAGTTTGTGTTGGTTGTATGGACGAAAATTGGGAAGACATGCATACCCAAAATATTTGAAAAAATTGTAATTAGGTTTGTTATTAGTCAGTTTTCCCAATTGTGAGAGGTGATCAAGAACAAGTGTGGGTAATCTATTAATGAGAAACACGGTTGTTTGAACAACTTCAAGCCAAAAATTCATGGGTAAATTAGCTTGAGTAAGAAGTGATTGGGTTGTTTCAATTACATGCAGATGTTTTCTTTCCACCTTACCATTTTGGTAATGAATATAAGGACATGAGAATTTGTGGGTTATTCGTTCTTCTTTGAGAAAGCTGGTTAAGACTAAGAATTATCCATTGTGATCTATTTGAATAATTTTGATATGCTTTTCTAGTTGTTTTTTTAACCTATTTTTTTTCAAATCTTGGAGAGCTATTAGAGATTGGGATTTTAAGGCTAGAGGATAAATCTAAAAGAATTGAGAGTAATCATCAAGGAAACATATATAGAATCTAGCACCATTATATCCAAGTAGAGGTGAAGGATCCCATAAGTCTGCAAGAATGAGTTCCAAGGGTTGATTTGTAGTGGTTTGTGAGCTAGGAAATTGTTGTTTGTGACTTTTGTCGAGGTGACATGCTTTGTAGAAACTAAAATTTTGTTTATTTAAAGAATGATTCTTAATAGATCCTTATTTTAATCATAGATGAAGTATTTTTTTATTTGGGTTTCTAAGTCTTCTATGCATAATATCAAGAGAAGAACAGTTAGATAAGTGCGCACGAGCTAAATCAATATTTTCATCAACTTGGAGAACCAAGTTCTTACATTTTGTAGGTTGGTTCAAAATGACTTGATCATATTTAGAATTTGGAAAATTAGAAATTGACTTAGCTCTGTCATGTAAAGCTAAAAGAGTGGTGTTGGATTGAGACTGACCTTTAAACATTCCATTTTTTCTGTCAACACGATAAAGACCATCCTCAGCAGTTCCTTGAAACACCAGTCTCCGCTTTTTGTCCTTTGCAAAAAAGGATTTGGTAATTAATAGAACTGTCACACTATGATCAGAAACAAGCTTTGAAATACTTAGCACATTTTTTTAATAGAGGGAACAACTAGAACATTTTGCAACTCAAGAGTATTTAATTTTAGTTTACCATGATGAGATACAGGAAGTGCTTGTCCGTTACCTATAGTCACCTGTTCAGTACGTCGATAATCTTCCTTTAGGCTCAAATTGTTGACATCGATGGTGATATGTGTCGAAGCACCACTATCTAAATACCAATTTACTCGATAATGTAACATCTCATTATTGATGGGAAGGATAAAATAGTAATTTAGAATGGGTTATGAGTGTTTCGAATTATTTTGCTATGTTCATGCATACACATACATGTAAATAGTGACTTTTACATATGTAAATGACTGTACATGCAATCATGATATTTTTTCGGTATATTTGGTCATAAAAGTGATTATTGTGATTTTTGTGCTTGAAAATTTAATTGGAGTGGGTCTTTGTGAATTTTGAATTTTCGGAAAATTTTAGAAATTTTTTCTGAAAATTTTCAGGGTATTTTTCTGGACTAGGAAAAATACCAAGTGGCAGCCTGCGTATTGTCCCGGTAGGAAAAATGACTATCCAATGGTACCAAAAATTTAGATATATGATTTTAGGATTTACAATTTTGAGCCATTAGAATTTGGAAAAAAATTGGACTAGAAATTGAAAGTAAATTGGAAAAAATTAAGTGAGCAAATGAGAGGGTGACATGTGGCAAGTGACATGTGTCACTTGCCTAACATGTCACCTTATATCCTTAGGTTATTAAAAATCAAGCCATTCACGATACTTCTCTTTTGAAAGGGTTAAAGGTGATTTTAAGGTGATTTTTCCCTCATCTTCGTAGCTTCTTCCCTTCTTGGTGTGTTTAAGAGTTTGCTCATCTTTTCCTCCTCCTTCCACTTTGCTTTCTCTTACTTTAACTCACCTAAAAAGGGATAGCATAAACCTTCCCCCTTAAGAGGATGGTGAACGTGGGTGGTGAAAGGAAGTAGAGGATTTGTGATTTTGGAAGTTTAATAGGTAAGAAACATGTGTTATCTT
>JANJEY010000004.1:52887757-52898922 GCA_024703695.1 Erythroxylum cataractarum | reverse complement strand
TATTATCAGTGATAAAAATACAGCTATATTAATATTAACAACCAAACAGGTTTTTGTTTTTATTTGAAAGAAAAACAAAAACAACAAAACCGAAAACAGAAACCAAAAACTACAACAGAAAAATAGAAGTAGAACCAAACGGCCTAACTTCTCGTTGTTTTCAGGAATTATTATTATTTTTTTCATGTGAAATTAATTCTATTCAGTAAATTTGTGTTGTGTGCAGACATGGCGTAAGACACTGGAAGGAGCATCAAAACTACTCCTGGAGAAGCGCTATAATCGACACAGGCGTTTGATTAATGATGTGGTCTAACTTAGAATTTCTAATTAAGATACATATTTAATTTATTCTTTTATTTGGCATTAACTACGTGCGAAGGAAAGTCGGTTGGGCACTTCAATTAGTGTGAGATTTACATTTCTATAAATTAAGTGTTCTTAAATCTAACAGTATCATTCCAACTCAATTCTTTTCTGGAGGACTAGCTTTCCTGTTCTCTATTCTTTAAAGTTTAGACCCAGAAATATAGTTATAGCATACCAGACCCTGGCAGATCCTTACAAAAGATGTCTTGAATAGTATTATGGACCATTAACACGTGCCCAATGGACCACTGCCATTAGTCGACAATTTTCAGAAATTTTCGCAAGCATTAGAGCATAGTTAGGACAGTGGAACGTGTGTGTCTGGGGAGGCTAAAGGCTGAAACGAGCTGCACTTGTAACGTTTAGATAGTGACACGTTACCTATAAACCATAAACCCCTCATTTATGGTCCGGAGTGATGAAATGGGGTAGCAAGCAGTGTCTTTAATTAATTGCAAAGGCATGCAATATCAATAATAAACATGATAACGAAGGTAAACCAGAAAGCATTAGCAACCTTGTGACCTCCAAAAATCTGTATGGCCTTCACATGCCGCATGTGTTTGTAGATTTCTGAAAATTACTCCCAACCAAACGGGCTGTACACAGTACGTCAAACACCCACCAACCTATTCCAATGTCACACGTTCATTTTAAAAGATTTCATTTCAGCTTAACAATACTCATTTAATGAACGTATAAGTGGTCATCAGCACCTATTTCGATTACTATCACAAATGTATTATAATATCTCATAATAATATTCTCAAGCAGGTATGGATCGCAGGGGGCTAGCAAGGGTTATAGTCCTTACAAAATTAATTTTTTTTTCAAAATATATGTATATATATAATAAATTAAATAGGGCTATAGCCCTTACAAAACTAAGTTTCTTGTCCTCCTAAAACTAAATTCTTGGATTCGTTCTCAAGCTATAACATTTTTAACTCTTGAGCATAAAGAATCAAAGATTTTCTGCTTTTCCACTTATTTGTAACTTAGTTTTCTTGAAGAATAAAATTAAACTGACTTAATTTATATTGAAGTTTGTTATACAACATTGAGCTACTGTATTTAAACAACATAATTAAAATAAATGTTCCCTTAGACCTCAGACCGTATCCATGTGTGTCTGAGGAGAAACTAAGGATTTGTCACCTAAAGGGCAAAACAAAACAAAAAAAAAGAAACTGAAATTTAAGAAATCACAGTTAAATATATACTTTAAGAGTAAGACTAGTTTACTTGGTAAACTACCAAAAAGTTTAAGCGAACTGCCCTCTTTAGTGAAAGAATATTTATATATTATTGACCGCACACATAAACTTATGTTATCTTGTTTAATATATCAATTTTAGGGGTTGAAAATGTTATATTAAGAAGGATATGATTTCGGGGCAACTTTACGTAAATTTAAGGAGTAATTAGTTAATTGATGTGAGAAGAAATAAAAAGGTAAGGAATAAGAATAGATGGTCGATAATATATCATGATTTGAAGAACAATATTTTCATACCCTATTTTGGGACAATACTGCATACTTTTAATATTGTGATAAATGAACCATTTCTATTTTTTACTTTATTCATTATAAATTCTATTATTATTATTTTAAGTGAACCAAGCACAGTCTTAATTTTGTAAGTTAAGGGTGGACCTTCAACCTAAAATTGCCTATGGCCTCTTAATAGGTAATGCTTAATTAATTTTCTTATACATGATTTGTAATTGGATTAAGAACTTCCTCACAACACACTTATGATACGAACTATTCTATTAATTTTACTAATATATATATATACCGAAATTTCACTGCACTTATCATTGTCCATTTTTTAAGGGGAAAACTCCAATTTTCAATTTTGTTGTTTTTGGACAGCTAGCTATAGGCCTATAGCTAGCCCCGTCCCCCTGGATTAGACGGGTTGTTAAAGAAAAAAAAAAAGAAGATTAATAAATTGGAAAGCTTAGAAATTGATTGCTATAAAATTTTATTATTACTTTTGGGTAGTTACTTTCTAAACCCACCTGACTCTCTCAAGTGACAAGTCCCAGGCTCTGGCCACTCTGCAACTTCTCCGCCCCTTTTTGTCTCTCTACAATAGTCTTATTTCTCTCTCTTAAACCCATTAACCGCCCGTAACATCCAGATCTTCTCTTCCTCTTTAAGTCTCTCTAGAGTATTGTACGAGCCATCAATCTCTTGCATTTACTTGTTTCTGAATTCTTTATCTCTGTAATTTTCTCTCCACATTCCACTCTCGTTCAAAGACTCTGCTTTGACCTCTTCTCTTGCTCTCTCCCTCTCTTCATGTCTTTAAGTCTCTGTCTTTCACTCCCCTTTTGAAAGTTGACAGTGACCCATATCCGAAAGATCACATCTTTTCTCCTCCTTGAGTTTCAATCTTGGGAATCTTTCCTTTCGGTGGGTTTTTGGTGTTATAAAAGAGAGGAAGAAGCAAAAAAGGCCGTTTTGTCTCGGAGGGAAATGAGGGATGTTCTCTTGGTTGACAAAAATAGTAATGGCGTGTTGGAGACCGGTGAAGCAATATGCACGTATGGGCGACGATAATGATGATGATCTTTTCTTGGAAGGTTCTTCTTCACTCCGTGACTCACTCCTCTGGTCCAAAGAACTCGAAAAGCACACTTACGGGGAGTTCTCATTCGCTGTTGTTCAGGCCAATGAGGTTATTGAGGATCATAGCCAAGTGGAGACTGGTTGTGATGCCACGTTCGTCGGCGTCTATGATGGTCATGGCGGGCCCGATGCATCAAGGTTTATATGCGAACATTTGTTTGTCAATCTTATGAGTGAGTATCCATGTAACTAACCTCTTTGTTGGGTTTCCGGGGAGTATGGTAATGAGTGTTTGATGTGACAGGGTTTTGGTGCTTCTTGTTTCGAGTTTTAGAGATTGAGCTCTGTATCTCTTACTGCGTGTTTATTATGTGGTTGAAGTCCTTATCGGAGTGAAATCTTTCTTAATTGTCGGTTTCTTTGGATATACCTGATGAACTCTTTTATATGAATTATTTTACCACTTACCCTTGTTCTTTTGTCTTTTATTGTGCGGAGAATTATTGCAGAAGAGGTGGAAAGAAAGACATTTGCCGACTCTAAATCCTTTTTCCTTCTATATTCATCTTTTAGGATCATAATACCCTTCTCTTTATTGTTTCATTCTAAACAATGGAAGCTTAATATTCGTCAAGTGTAACTTTTCAATCTTTTGTTAGGGATTGCTAGGGAAAAGGGAACCATAATCTCTGAAGAAACTCTAAGAAGTGCCTTCGCTGCGACGGAGGAAGGCTTTCTTACTCTAGTGCGTAGGGCATGCGACATAAAGCCATTGATTGCAGCGATGGGATCTTGTTGTTTGGTTGGGGTTATATGGAGGAGAACATTATATGTTGCTAATTTGGGTGATTCTCGGGCTGTAATTGGTTGTTTAGGCAGATCCAACAAGATAACTGCGGAACAGTTGACCAGGGATCATAATGCAAGTATGGAAGAGGTTAGGCAAGAACTTAAATCCTTGCATCCAGATGATTCCAATATTGTGATTTTGAAGCACGGAGTTTGGCGTATCAAAGGTGTTATTCAGGTTTGGTTCTTTGCCTGTTTTCAAGTCCTCTTCTTTTCCATTTTCTTTTATACTTAGTTTTTCATCTTAAACTATAGCCTTTCCCTGCAACGTAACTTAAAGATCGCTTGATTTAAACTTCCTGACTATAAGAAGATAATATCCACTAACAGTCAATTGATGAGTCTACCGATTATCTTGAAACACTGTGGCATCTGTTCAGACGGGTAATTCAAGGTCCTTGATTCACAGGCACGAGTTTGCCTGCTAGATGACCAGCTTAATTTTAGAACACGGCTTTGTTCTTCAATTTCTTCTGTTTCTGGGTTGGTAATGCAGATAAGGTTAAAGGAAATATGATATGCCTTGGACTTGAATAGCATATTTGTCTCACAGTAGCACTTTAAAACTTGATTGATCATTTTCATGTGGTGCTAGGTTTCTAGATCCATAGGTGATGCATACTTGAAGCGGCCAGAGTTTTCTGTTGATCCTTCATTTCCCCGTTTCCGCCTGTCAGAACCAATTCGACGGCCTGTGCTAACATCAGAGCCATCCATAAGTTCAAGGGCTTTACAACCCAATGACAGATTTGTGATTTTTGCATCTGATGGGCTTTGGGAACAGCTCACCAACCAGGAGGCTGTGGAGATTGTGCACAAAAATCCACGACCTGTAAGTATTATTTTGAATGAATCAAAATTGTGTTTTAAAAAATGTGTTTATAATGAATGGACATGTAAAATGGTAGGGAATCGCCAGAAGACTTGTTAAACTAGCTTTGAATGTGGCCGCTAGGAAGAGAAATATGAAGTATGATGAGCTTACAAAGGTAGACAAAGGAAACAGGCGGAATTATCACGATGATATAACAGTAGTTGTCATCTTTATAGACCATGAACTACCGGCGGAAGGTACATCTGTGGAAGAGCTATCAATGCGAGGTTTTATTGACACTGTTACACCATCCCAGTTTAGCATTCTTCAAGGAGACCCACGATGAGTTTCATTTTTTTTTTCTTTTTAACAACATTACGATGTTTTCTTTTTTTCATTCTCAAACTAATTTTTTGCAAGCCTTTCCAAGAGCTTGAAGCCTGACTTGTGTGTTCGATAATGTTCTTGGTGAGCGAAACCACCGACTTTTTCTTTTCTCATTTTACTTAGCATACTGGACTGACTGTGTACAGCTGAATTCTATAAAGAATGTATGAATAAGCGTGAAAGTGGTCAAGATGAACTCTATAGCCAGAGGAGTCGTGGTGACTTCAATTCTAGGTCCATGTTTAATCTTTTGTTGTTTTTGTCCGATCACCTTCCTGAGTAACCATTTACGAAAAAGAGAAAGAAAATGTTTATAAGCAATTTAGTCAGTTTCGGGAGAAATAAAATCAGGTAAACAAGTAGATAAGTTCACGCAAGTCTCAAAACTACTTACGATCTTGAAACTTTTCCCTTATTAAGAAGAAAGGACAAAGCAAGAAAAAAATTCGACTTTAATGGTGTTTTAGAACTTAATTTTCCCTTTTTTTTCAAGATTTGCTTTGTGGGTCTCCAAAAGAAAGAGGCCTTTTTCCTTGATAGGTTCATGGATGATGACAAGTACGAGTCAAAGCTTCCTTCTTTACTTGTTGTTGGCTCCTTGGCAATCAGCATTCGCTATAGTCATCCAATATTGTATAGATGTTTAAGCTTTTCCCACTAATTAGATAAGAATGCTTCTTTGCTACGTATATGACATTGAGGAAGTAATGGGAGCCTCTTTCTGTCTCTGATTCATTTTCTTTGAAGATTATGATTGCTTAGTTAGAAAGAAAAGGTTTTTTTTAATTGCTTTTTACCATTTTCGTTAAGTTAGCTTATAATCTTCATTTTAATTAACTATCTGTATATAATATAAATGAGTATAAATTTGGTTTTTCTGGCATATGGAATATGAATATTTGCGAATTTTTTATTTGAGTTAGACCCAATACTGATTAGCAGTTGTTTTATATGACTAATTTTCTCTTTTATAGTCTGTATGAGTCTAATGGGATACTTTTTTATATTACAAATTGCAATGTGTTTAGTTTGATGAGATTTGGCTTCTTCTTTTTTTTTTTTGCATTTTTGTGATAATGCACAAAAAAATGTCATTGAAGTTGAATTTTTAGGTTAAGAAGGAACCACTTACTAAATTAATAGTCATAGAGAAAAATATAGTCGCCATGTACATTTTTAAAGCTAGATAGTGAAAGAATAGATGAGAGAGATACCAACTCCAAGAATATAAGATTTGTAAAGTATTAGATAAATATGCTTTTAGTCATATAATTGTATAACGTAAAAGGAATCTAGTAAGGAAATTAACTCAAGAAAATTTGAAGAGAGCAAATATTCAGTTGTGAAGAATCCTGGGATGGGTTTTTTTTTTTCTGGGATTTATGTGACAAAAATTCTTTAGATTGGACATCGATTCTTTTCTTATCTTAATTGACGCTAAGAAGCTAGGAATTGGTCTACAATTTTCTCTTGATATGCAACAATTAAAAAAAAGGGTAGGTATGCTATGCCATGGAAAAGCTGCTACGAATACTAACTTCTTATTTCATTATCATAGATTAATGCAAGGACAAGGCGGAAATTTTATGACTAGCATCTTTTGGTTGGTTATGTCATAGTCTAAGCCTAGAGCAAATGAAAGAATCCCTTTTCAGTTTCAAAACTGTTCGATAGTCATACATATAAAACTTTTGACATTTTCCTTCTTATGTAAGGTTGATACTAAATCTTTACTATTGTTTTTCTTTGTTCTTTCCATTTATAGTTGTCTTAGGCTGCAAGGTAACTTTTATTGGTTGTAATTGTCAAACTATTAGAGATACAATTTGATTAGATTAGTTTGAATGTTGGTGAGAAGCAATTATTGTCATGCTTTTTTAGAGATACTTATTTATGGACGAAAATTAAATTGATTTTTGTCTGAATCCAAATGTAGTGACCTAACTGAATTAGTTCTTTATGTTAAGTGTTGAAAGATTAAGGATAGTTTTGACAAGGAAGATCTATCTTCACCTCATGATTTGAAAATGAATTAAAAAAAAAAAAGACTCGACACATAATACATAGGGCTAAAATTAGAAGCTTTTGATTGATTTGTATTAGTGGGAGGAGTAATTATTTGCATGCCACTAATAACTAATTTGGTTAGTGGAAATAATTCTAGATATTTTTGCGATGCAATATTTATGATTGGTTCATCATGTATACCTTAGCTAGGACTTTTATTATATTTACAAAATCTAGCTGGGACCTTTATTATATTTACAAAATCTTCTTTTACCAATTTGTTATTCCTTTTTTTTGCTACAATATATATAGTTGAAACTAAGAATATTTCATGCATTGTATACAAACAAAATGAAGGGAATTATGAATATATTTAAGTTACACAAGCTTCTAAGTTAAGAGATGCTTACATAGGTTATAAATAGTTTAAACCATGTGCCAAAAATTACTGAAGATTGGAGAATATTAGAAAATTAGGCAACATGACACTAAAATATTCACTCATGTTAGTCAATTGCTGGTCTCATATTGGTTGTGCTTCCATTCAAAAGAAGATTAAGAAGCAAATTAATGCCAGACAAGAAGTGAGATTACTGTCAAACTCATCTTTGTTACACACCTACAAAGTTCCAAAATGAAATTGATGTTAAACTAGAAGCTAGATAGTGCCAAACATAAGAATTAGGTGTTTTAGTGTTTAAGATTTTTATATTTCTATTTAATAGGGATTGACTTTGTTTCAAGTTATTTGTTTCTTAATTAGACTCTATTAAGAATGTTATTTTCCTTAATGAATTTAGTTCTTTATAAAAGGCTTTTTTATTATTGTAATTCGGAGATTATCATTATTATCGATCAATCAAAAACATTGAAATATTTTCTTTAATCTTTTTAAAGTGAATTTTTTGTTAGGTTCTTCAAAAACTTACGATCTTATCTTGCATGCTAGTGACGATCAAACATTCTTATCAATCTCAATCTTTTTCATTGTGAATGTGTGATTTGTATCATTCTTTGTGTTTTTATGTTTGTGTTTTTAAATCAAACATGTTTCAATAGAATGATCTTTGATCTTGTTTATATTGATATAAATTCTCACTATTTCTATTGATCAAGGTCGCATCAAAGTTTGGTAATTATACCGTTTATTTATGTTTTTAAAATTTGTATCTTTGTACTATATATTTAATTCCCTTTTGGAGTTCTTATCGTTTCAAACATGAGTCATTAAAACAAATTGTTCGTATCATTCTTATTATTGTTTCCTAATATTACAAGTTATTAAAAAAATAAAGAGAAAATATTTAACAATGTTTTGTGAAGAGACATTATTAAAAGTCTCATTCAAAGCATACACAAGGGACTGATACTTGTATTATTCTTTATAAGTAAGGATTGCTGTTTTTACTATAATAAGAATAAGATATCATTCATTATATACATACTATTTTCATTTTTATCTTAAAATTTCTAAGTAATTTGGTTTGTTCTTGTCAAATTATTCTTTTTCTCTATTAAATCTAATAAGGTTATATAGAGCCCAATTTTCTAATTTTGAGATTTTGTATTATTTTCTTAACCTCTAGTTACATTTTTTTGTCTTATATTATATCCAATTTACTTTTTTGGAAGTTATTTCAAAAAAGGAAATGATTTAAACTAGCTTTCTTAATTTAGTTTTTCTAGTTTGCAAAGAAATTTGATAAAAAATTTAGGTGATGACTGGAGTGAATTTTGAGAGAAACATGTGAACGGGTACTTTTGCTCCTAATATTTTATTGTAGGCTTATTATAACCTAAAATCAAAATAAAGGCTTATCAAAGACAAGGAAGTCAGTGGGGATGAAAGAGTGGGAATGATCAAGAGTTTATCTTTAACGTCACAAGGTCAAAATGAGCAACTCAGTAAAAAATTTGGTGAAATTAGGGATAAAATTGAAAAAAATGAAGCCACTATAATTGGTTTATAATATAACTCATTTATACCTGCTAAGATAGATGATTTTGAGGCATACGAAAATTTTGATATTGTTACGAACTATTTAAAAGAATTAAACCTAAGGGGTGGAAGAGGAAAAATAATGGAAGAGGAGGTAAAAAATGAAGTCAAGGAGGTGACAAAATTAATTTAAACTATGGCACAAGGTAGATGAGAATATGAGTAGCATTAAGATGACAATATCATATTTTCTAGGAAGGTAATCTATTTGGAGTGAAAAAAAGCATAGAGTTAATGTTTGAATGTCACATATTTTAAAAGGAGGAAAAGGGCAATTTGACAACCACAAAGTTTAATGATTATGCAATGGATTGGTGAGATCAGTAAATCCTTAATAGGAGAAGGAATTGAGAACCACCTTTCAAGACATAGGGGAAATGAAATTGGTGATAAGGAAGTGTCTTATACGAAGTTCCTACTATTGAGATCTCTTTAACTTTGGCAAATAATTCTAGTCTAACTATAATTAGCTAGAAAGTCGACGAGGTTTTTGGGTCAGATTTAAATTTAGCCTTTGTAGCTTAAAAGCCTAAATCCTACCTATTTTGAAACAACATCATTTTATTTATTAGTAAAACACCAACATTCCTGTCTTACGCAAATGAGTCTCCGGATTGACTCTCCTCCTTAACCTCATCCATTCTCTCACTCATGCTCTCATCTCTCTAGTCTTTAGATTTCTGTCTCTCACGTTCTTATCTTTGGTCTCTAATTCTCTCTCACTCTTAGATGCCACTCTCCCTACTATCAAACATCATTGTTAATAACATCGATTACATAATTTTTTTATAGACCTATATGACGATAACTATGAAAATAACATTTATTAATTTATTTGCTATATTTTAAATATTTTTACTTTATATTTGATGGTCTTTTTGAATTTTATAGTTTTTTCCTTTATCTTGATTTTTGATGCTTTTAGTTTAATTTTGTTTCCATTTTCATTGCTTGATACCTGCATGAAGTTTAATAGTGATTTATTGTTTAATAGTGAGTAGTTTGAAAGAAAAATTGCTTGAATCTATCACGTTACTTATAAATCTGAGATTTTTTTCACCTCTATATCATAAGCACAAATTCTTAATTCTCCTAAATGTGCTTTTAATGTCAATTATACTAGGTGTGTGAATCAAATTTTACAACTACTAAACACTATGCAGTTATTTTTCTTAATGTAAGTTCTGATTCCATCTTTAATATTTTTTTAATATGTTATCATTGTTCCTTATAATCGTGTGTTGCTTATGTCATAACTTATTAAGATATATTTTTTACTTATCCAATGAGTGTTGGTATCTGTGCCTATCAAAATGGTATAAGATCTTTCTTTACTGTAATCTTTAACCAATCATTCATCAGAGTTGAGAGAACAATCAACTTTTACTAACTTAATTTTATCTACGCTTTCCTCTTATTTATTTAAATAAAAAGTATATCATATGGTTATAGGAGAACATGTTAAGATTAACTAGTATATGTTATTGATTTTAATGAGTTACATATTGTGTTTGGGGTTTGATTTTCAATGATTCATAATATCTATACCATTTGAGTTTATTCATATATTCAAGCATATCATGTTTTTTTAGTCGATTGTTTTTGATAGATGAGTATAATCCTTCAATAACATAAAGTTATATAAATAAGAGTTGTAATTCGATGCTTGGTAATATACTAAGTGAAGAAACAATTTAGGCTAGAGGAACTGGCACTTTCAATTTAAGAAGTGATGTGTGGAATCACTTCATCAAGAATAGGTTAAGTGATGAAGTTGAAAAGATCAAATGCAAGTATTGTCATAGACTTTGGCCAGAGATTATAAAGGTAGAACCTCTTATTTGAAGAGACTCATAGACTCCTACAGTAAAAAAGAAGATAATATTAGGAGGCTAAATGTTTTTGATTCCTTAATTAATAAAAGAAAAGATTGAACTAATTACAAACGCTTTTGTAGTGTTGGGCACCGTAGCCGGAACCCAACTCTTACGAAATCATGAAGCGTGAGCGTAAACCCATAGGGTTATTTCTATAAATCCTTATTAGGCATCATCCCACAAGAGTGACATGCCCTGCATGACCATCAAACATCAAAACAAACTTATTACTCCAACTCAACCATATAACGAGGAAGTCAATATGAACATACATAACCGAAC
>JANJEY010000004.1:52852549-52864841 GCA_024703695.1 Erythroxylum cataractarum | reverse complement strand
TCGCTGGGAGCCACCACCCAGGCTCACTGGTATACGTACCTTAAATAACTTGAATCTTGATGGTGAAATTAGCTTCTTATTGTTCTCAAGTCTTAATCATCAATCAATATCCTAATTCCTACATACCAATAAGGCAATAACTCAATTAGTAATAAAAAATAATAATTTTAGGAATCAATCAATTCTGGTTTAGGCTTCTTTTGAGCTAGATAATGATGCCTCTAAGATTCATCTATTTAAATTTACTCAAGGTAAAGCTATCAGAAATTTTACCATGAGATACACTTAAAAACTTTAAAACCCTTTCAGTCCTTCGCGCTGTGCCGCCACCGTTTTTCTGTTTTCTGCTCTGCTGTCGCCTGTCGCTGGAGTACTGTTATTGAAAAGACAATTAAAGTTGTGTTAAAAACCTTGTTGCCCACTTGCTCTTCCGTCATACACTTATACACGCATCGTTAAAAACCTTGTTGTGTTAAAAACCTTGCAACGCTGCGTGACAATGTTAAAAACCTTGTAACGCTGGCGCTGCGTATCAACGCAGCGTGACAAGGTCAAAAACAACGCAGCGTGACAAGGTTAAAAACCTTGTAACGCTGCGTATCAACGCAGTACGCAGCGTGCGCAGCGCTGCGTGCAGCACTGCTCACGCAGCAGCAGCAGCCAAAATTTTTTTATTTTTTTTTAATTTTAACTTAATAAATAATTATATAATTAAAATTTTTTTTGAAAGGGCGGGCCATGGCCTCCCTCCCATATAACGTAGCTCCGTCATTGGGATTGAGCAAAGGTCTTGGCGGCGACGACTTGACAAGCTGGCGGTAGATAATTGGTGAGTGGCAAGTAACGGCGACTAGATAAGATATTGGATGGGAGGATGATGAGAGCAGATGTCGGACTGACAAAGAGGAGTGATGTGGTGGCGGCGGCGATGACAGTCTAGTGAGTAGTGACAATTTGGAGAGGAGTAAAAGGCTAGAGCACCATGGAAGGAGAACAAGCTTGCCAAAATTGTGGGCCGGAAAGTTGGAGGATGACGGGTTGGGTTAAGGCTAAGGCTAAGGCTAAGGTTGAGAAATTTTAAATTTATTTTTCCAATTAGTCCCTCTACTTTTTCTAATTTTTATTTTCAAACTAATATTTCGAATTAGGCCCTTAGGCTACTTGAGAATGAGATTAACAGAGTTAGAACATGTCAAACACGATTAACAGAATTAGAAGTTTAGAACATGTCAAACACGACATCTTTAATGACTAAATCAGACTGTTTATCCTACATGGAACATTAAACCTTTAACAGAGGCGCATAAGTATATTGGAGGATGAATTTGAAATTTTATTTACTAGTTTAATCTTTAAAATGAATTAAAAAGAATACGAAGAGACGACGATTTGGTGACTGAGTCAGTCAGTCAGACTCCGTTTGGGCGTTTACTTTGTTACTTCCAGTCTTCGTTGCTGCTTCTTGTTCTCTCCCGACTCCTGCCATTCAAACAAATACTGTTCTACGACTTCGGTATCCTCCGCTTCCTCTGTAATAAAGTTTGTACTCTGATCGCACCCTCTTCTCTTTCAGTTCTCGTTATACTTTACTAACTTGTTACAACCTTTGATATTCCCCTTCTCTTGTCTCCAACCAAAGCTCTTTTTTATTTATTTCAAGTTTAAATTTTGCAGTCCAGAGTCAAGTCTCTGTTTTTTTTTTTAATAATTATTTTGTCTCAAATTAGGATCTGAAATGGAGGGAATCAATTCGTTTAATCAAGAACACGATCCACAAAGCCCCGTAATTGGTACCAATGATCGCAGGCTCAACTATTGGCGCCAAACTTCGTTTCGCCATTCGCAAGACCATCCATTCACTCCCATTTCTCACGACTCTGCCATCCCTCTACTTACCCGCTCTGTTTCGGGCATCGATATGCCGCCCGATATTTACTCCTACGAAAACGATTCCGACGACAAGAGATCGTCCTCCGATTTGGTTTCGGCTATTTCTATTTTTAGGGTTCTTAGGTCTGGTGGCCGTCAGATGAAGCGCCTTTTTGTTATGATATCTCTTAACGTTGCTTATTCTACCGCCGAATTGGGTATCGGGCTCTTTACGGGTCGTGTTGGTAGTGACTCCTATCCATTATAATTAACAGTCTTTTTTTTCTGTTTCTTTTATAATTCAGTGTCTTGAAAAAGTTATTTTTAAAAATAATTTTTATGCTTGCAGGTTTGGTATCTGATGCATTTCACTTGACGTTTGGGTGTGGACTGTTAACATTTTCGTTATTTGCGATGGCTGCTTCTCGGAATAAGGCTGATCGTGTCTACACTTATGGGTTAGTTTTAAATTGTTGAGTCAATATTCAGTTATCTGTATGTTAGTTAACTGTTTCAATGTGATTTCTGAACGTGCATTTATTGTTGAATCGTTCTCTTTGTGCCAGATACAAAAGGCTTGAGGTGCTAGCTGCTTTCACTAATGCTGTAAGTAACGCACACTTACTGCATTCACTGCATTAGTGCGTCCATATTGGTTTCTTGAGATTTCTTTTCTTGGACATAGACCGCAATTTGTGCATTTTTTGTTATTTAAATCTATATAGAGCACTGTTAGCTCACTCAAGAATGTCAACAGTCTAGGAAAAAAAAATTTCTTCCTTTCGGATATGTGTGCCCTTCACAAGCGGATACTTAACAGAAATTGAGAATAGAATAATTCACATGCAAGTGTAGTGCATATCTGTTGCTATCTTGACAATGGAAACTTGCAGCCCAATGAACATTTTTGATAGGTTAATGTTAACAAGAATTTGGTATAAGGAAAAGATGTAGGAACACTTTGTATTACTGCAAATCACTGGTATCCAAGTATTTATTGCTATTGGTTATTACATGCGTCGATGATTGCAATTAGCTTTGTTTCTTTGCACTAACATCTGAGTGTTCTTGAATTTGCTGCTCATGTAGACAGCTGTTTCTTTTGTTCTTGTCTTTCTCCTTGGCTGTTGAAGCACTTCATGCATTCATTCAGGATGAATCTGAACACAAGTGAGTTAATTTATGCTGACTTTAACATCATTATATTGTTTTTTTTTTTTGTACACTTGATCAGTGCGCTTTTTGTTTTAAGTAAATAAATTGCATTGATAGATAATCAGTGTTTACATGGAATGTACAGAATTACACAACATAATACAAATCAAGACCATAGGGGTCAACTCATATGTAGCACCAGACATGTAACAATTGAAGACCATGATAGCTCACTAGAGTAACCAATTTGACCTCAGCAATGGAGAAAGAGTCTGGCTTTGCCCTCTAGCTATAAGCAATTACGTGATTCTTCTATTATTACGTTCACTTACTTGTTTCGGAAAGCTGAAATTGTTGTTGAAAACCCTGATTCCTTTCCCACCAAACACTACAAACCAAACTACTAAGGACCAAACTTTGTAGAAATCCATTATCTTTATGCCCTCTAGTAAGGGAGGATAACCACTGCTGATCCCTGTACCTTTGGTAATGCATGCAATCCTAAACTGAATATTATGCCTTTGATAATACTTCTTGTAAAATCACTTTCCGTTCTGTCTTGTAGGCATTATCTGATTGTTTCAGCCGTGACAAATTTACTTGTGAATCTTATTGGTGTTTGGTTCTTCAGGAATTATGCTCGTGTTAATCTAGGTAAGGCTTGTGAAGCTGTTTTCCAGTTGCAAGATTCCATATGAAGTGACATATATCTTTTATTTTCCTTGTCGAACTGTTAAATGGTTTGGATTTCAATATAATAAGACTAAGTTTAATGATATTTCTGTCAGTTTTATCCCTATCATTTGTAGTTATGACGTACTTTTTTTTTTCAGTCTATAGAAAAGCAGAAGATATGAATTATCACTCGGTTTGCCTCCATGTTCTTGCTGATTCAATACGCAGGTTCTCTTTTCCACTCTCTCTCATTTGACATGAATCATCTCCTTGCTTTCTTCTTGGTATGCATATGGTAAATTAGTGTGCTTTTATGTATCTCAGTGCAGGGCTGATACTTGCATCCTGGTTCCTGTCTCTTGGGTATAGCATACTCTTCCTCTCTTCCTCTTTGCTGTTATTATGCAAACTCTTTCATTTTACACCTCTTAATCTTTCTTTCTGTCTTGTCCTTTTCCTTTCTTTTCAGAGTAAAAAATGCTGAGGTTTTATGCTTGGGAATAGTTTCAGTTGCAGTCTTTATGATTGTCATGCCACTTTTCAGAGCTACTGGTGCCATCTTGCTTCAAATGGCACCAGCTAGCATTCCATCTTCGGCATTAAGCAAATGCTCAAGACAGGTGAAGGTCCTACAAATGTCGTGTTAACTTGAGTGCTAATGTTGATGTGTTAATAATATCGTACTTTCCACAAGAAGGGAGAAATTTAACATTATCTCTATGTTTATACTTTCGTGAACCTATTTCTTGGCTGTGACAGAAGGTTGGGGAAGGGTCTATGTGATTTAACGATTACTTATCCTTTCTCAGTTCACATGACGTTGCTCATTCCCTGAGCTAAAGTGCCTCTATCCTCTGTTTCTATTCGAATATTTCTGTGTAATTGCTACTAATTATGGCGTGCATGTGGATGGACAAAACAAATATACCTCACTTGCTAATTTCAGTGTGCTGATAAATTTTCACAATCATTTCTGGTGTCAGGATGCAGCAGCTTATTCTGCAATTGATAGGATATACATCACATACTAACGTATTTGTCTTTCAAAACTTTATTGACTTGTTAGATTTCTGGTCGGGCAGATGTTAGTGAACTTTCTCAAGCTCGTTTCTGGGAATTTGTGCCGGGTCATGCTATTGGCTCCCTTTCACTTAAGGTGATTACTCAAATTTGCATATTTTCTCTGCTGTGATTTGCTTTTATCTGTTCCATGTTCCAACTTTTGAGTGATGAAGGTTTGTAAAATATGCTCCTTCTTTCTTTTTTCCCCCTGGGTGATTATGAAAATAGGTGAAAAACGGAGTTGATGATCGTCCAGTACTGCAGTTTGTGCATAGTACGTACCATGATTTGGGCATACAGGATTTGACCGTGCAGACAGATTAGAATTAAGGTCATCTACCTCAATTTTTTGGGTTGGAGCACCCTGTTGATAGGGTGTTCCAATCCTACGTCGTATCGAAATAGAAGCTCTTATTCTTATTTTTAGTTTCTGACGATGTTAGGTGGGACCAGCACATCTATATTGAACATCGTGTGTTTTTGACTTTTTTCAGCTGGTTTCCACTTTCATTTGGAAGCAGGTCTACTGCCTTTTTAAGGAATTTTGACTTTGATAAACATGAGACGTTCAAAATTGCACAAATTTTGATCTATATACGAATTGAATTATATTTCATTGGTGGGATCTAAGGTGCCAGAACGGATTTTGATGAAACATAAAATATTCATGTCATATTTGTGTAGCAAATTCTATATTCCAAATAATTAGGAAAATAAATTTTACTATGTAAATAATTGGATACTCTGCCCAAGTCATTCTAAACGTAACTTTATAGATTATAATACAGTCTCTGTTGGCTAAAGTTGTTAAAAGCATCATTAAAATCACTTAATGATCAAACTGAAGTACGGATAGGACTTTTCCCATAATTAACGCTATCATTAATGCGATCAAATCAGTGACACGTTTTACTCCCGTCCGATTTTCACATACAATATTTGCTGTAAATGGCTAGAATTTGCGGACGTTTGATTCCTTAACCAATGTTTTAAAAACTAAGACAAGAGTAAGACAAATATTTAAAGATTAAAATATTTAACGAATAATTGAATAAAGTTAAAATTTTAAAATTATGATTGAAATTGATTATTTTTATCATTGTTTAATTTAAAAATTGTTAAATAAAAATAATTGATTTATTTTAATTTATAAAATTTATTAATTGATAAAAAATTTACTAATTAATTAATAAAATTATCGGTTTTTAAAAATAAGAGGGATTCAGATAAATCCCAAGGAAGAGTTAAAACCTAAATCCAAAAATTAAACTATTTAAAATTTTTTCTACTGCACATGCAGAATTGATTGAAATTTTTAATGATTAACCCTAACCTCAACCGTTGGCAATTTTGTCCCTTTTCTGCATATGAAAGCCAGATCTTTGCACTCTTCTGCGTTCATAATTCAAAGTTATGCAGGAAAGTGTTCTGTTAAAGAGTTGTAAAATTACTGCACTTCGGCCGAAGTCATAATTAAAAAAAGAAAAGGAAAACAAGTGTGGCTTTTAAAAAGCATGTTTAAGAACCAACACTAGCATATTTATATATGAATGAAATCAGCAGTTGAACAAGCAATCCATAGGGGTTAGCTGGAGAAAACAGCACAAATTACATTCCATCAATGTTGCTAAAGGTTCTTTCCAAGCAATTGGACTTCTTGGTTTCTTTCTGTTACAAGGATCACGATGCAGATTTTTGAATATGATGTAAATTGTTTGTCTTTGAAATCTTCAAATGTTTCTGGATTCTGTTTTTGATAAATGATTCGGTGAATTTGATCCCTTCACTGTATCGTTAAAGATCTCATCTTTTTATGATAGAGAAGCAATAGGAGCTGTAAATAGATCTCACCTTTTATAATTGTCCTGGTCAAGTAACCGGTTGCATTACATTTTCAGTTTTCTCATTATATACGCAATACGCTTAAGAAAAAAAATGAACAATTTAAGCTTGTGACTGAAAACTAAGAGACAGTTTAACAAGCCGTTTAGTATTAAATGACGGGTTACATAAAAATATAAATCTGTAAGGCTTCTTGCTTTCCGAACATAAAAGAACATCTACAAGCATACAGTATGGCTGCCCTCTTCGATCAGTTACAAGCGCCATTTCAGCATGACTCTTCCAAATATGAGAGTGTGTGAATGTAAGTTAAAACAATGACAGTATCGCTGTCTATTTACACAAAAACAAATCAAATGAAAAACTTAGCATCATAATCATCCCACATTCCCACTCCAAAACTGTAGGAATACGACTCATCTTCCTCTGAGTTCTGTGAATCCAGTTATTTGGGCACTGTCTTGACAATGGCCTACGTCTTTGAAAGATGGAGGCAATGGTGGCCAAATAAAAGCTGGTCTTTCGCTGGGCACCTCAGGCGCTGGTGCTTCTCCTGTAAGAACCTGCAAAACATATTTCATGGAGGGCCTTTGGTTTGGATTCGGATGACAACATGATAATCCCAACACGAGCACACACTTCATATCTTCATGATCGAAGTCCCCATTCAATCTAGGATCTGCAGCATTGATAATGGTATCGTTCCTGTGAAGTTCCCACAGCCAATGCACAATGTTGCTGGTGTAGTCGTTCTGCTCTGCTTGGCCTCCAGGTTTCCTTCCACAAGCAACTTCCAGGACGAGCACACCAAAGGCATAAACATCTGTTTCGACTGTTGCCCTTCCGGTGAGAATGCTCTCCGGAGCCATGTAGCCAGGTGTTCCCGCGAGCTCTCTTGTCGAATGGTGAGTTTGTTCACTTGTTTTGATGGTTCGAGCCAGGCCGAAATCCCCCAGCTTCGCACTGAAATCTGAATCCAACATTATGTTGCTGGCTTTGATGTCCCGGTGAAGTACTCTCTTCTCACAGCCATTGTGCAGGTATTCTAATGCCTGGGCCGCTCCCGTTATCACGCTCACTCTTCTTTCCCAGCTCATTGTCAAAACAGGCTCGTTTCCTTTTCTGTCACTGTATATGTACTTATCAAGACTTCCATTAGACATGTATTCGTAAACAAGAAGGAATTCCTTACTTTCATAGCACCACCCAATTAACTTCACCAGATTTCTATGGTGAAGGTTGCCAATTGTAGCGACTTCTGCTATGAATTCTTGCTTTCCCTGTGTCGATTTCTGGGATATCCTTTTGACAGCCACCTCTTTTTGTACCAAGACTCCTTTGTAGACTGTTCCAAATCCTCCTTTTCCAAGCTTGTTCTTGGGGTAGAAGTTTCCTGTTGCTTTTCTAAGTTCTCTGAGTCTGAACTTCTGTGGTGCTGTTGACGACCCCATGATTGCTTCTTCTATGCTTGGATACGAATCCTCTATTTTGACCTTGTCATATCTCCTTTTCCAGTACCAGAAAAGAACAGCACAAATCAACACCACCACAACTACAGGAACCACTATACAGATCCACAAGATGTTGCTGTTATCGTCTATCTCGGAGCCGTTGAACTCCCAGGACCTTATACAATTGAGTTCAGTGAAATTGCTTGTTGAAGCAGAAAATCCCACGTAAACCTTCTGCGGAAGATAGACAGAAAGATCGATAGGCTCATTGATAATAGGTTCAGTACTGTTCTTCCCAACAAACACTCTCAAATTCCTGCCATCATAGTCAACAACAACGGGTATATCCTGGTCTGAATCTATGCTGACTCCACGGCTGGTCAAAGACACCTGCGTGGTTGAGTAGATGCTATTGATATCCAGGCCAACATGGTTGTCGTCAATATCCTGTTCAAAGCTTTTCCTGGTGTCAAATTCCACCGCCACAATCCTGGCTTGAGAAGAACCGTTTGACTGTGAATTTACAATCCCGAGCCATTGTCCATGGCTATTTTCTGGAAGAGACTCATTTGCCGTCAACACAAATGCCAAGCCTTCTCCACCTGGGTTGGTCTCGTTCTTGATCCTGAGTACAAATGAGGTGTTGAAAGAAGCTTTCTTGCCTTCGTTGTTCCACAACCTGAACGGCGTTTTGAACAAGGAACGTCCTGAGAAATTTTGTATAGACTGTCCGTTAACATCGGGTGTAACTTGGATGGCCTTGAGAGCTATGTAAGAGTTGTGTTGGATTAAATCAGCTTGGTCGTGTACTTCAAACTCCGGAAAACCAAACTCCAAGCACTCAACTGGGACAAGACAGCCACTTAAGAGTACAATTAATGACAGAAAGTTAATAAGTGAAAGAACGCGCATCTTGCCACAATCGGTTGGTAACAGGAAAATTGCTGGTGATGGTATGTTCAGGAAAAGAGAATAAAAGTGACGGGCATAGGATCACAGGGGGCTCTTATCAATTGTGAGTTGGGTCAACTTTATGTTTTGCACAGGCCATGAAGTTTCTTTGAATTTTCTTATTTTTTGACTTTCTTTTTGTTTTGAAGCAGTCAACAACCCTCATGTACATGTTTTGAGGAGCATGGGCATGTGACACCGTTGACTGTGGTACCTACCTACAACTTCTTAATAAACTTTTCATTTTCTGAGAAATGATCAATTGTTCAATACAAGCAAAAATGAGTAGAACAATCACAAGCAAAAAAGGAGATCAATAGTCCCCTACAGCTTTAATGAAATGTTGCATTAAATTTCAACATTTGACCGTGATCGTACGGGCTTGTAGCAATGACTTCTTCGGAAGTCATAATCCCAATTTGCGAGACAGCAGCAGAGAATAATCAAAGTCTTTTCCGACGATAAACCCAGTTTCTGAAACTTTTTAATGATATTTCCTAACATTTCTGAAATGACATGATCACAAGTAACCGAAATTTTTTCCCAAATTAAAATCGTTAGGTATAGGAGATTAGTTGCAAGAACAGGTCCACGAATTGCTTATCATATGTATACTATGCCCACCATACTACTCCAATTAACATTTCCAGTTCATGTTTATTGATTATTAATGGCAAGAAGAGCCTAAACTACACTTAATTCCTAGTCAGTGAGGGAGAACGAGTACCTACAGTTTCACCACGTGAAGATTGTAGTTGGTCATATTAGACTTTCTTCTTCTAGAAAGCATCAATTGTAGGAAGAGTAATGATTAACACGGTGCAGTGTTTGACTAAGACGCTAATTTAGGGAGAAATGCACGTTTGCCGACCCCAAATTAAGGGATACAGATCTTCTGTCCTTATTTTTATGTATTAATTCTGCCTATTTAATCCAAATCATTTATTTATTTACGTGAATCTTATAAAAATGAATAATTTGAATAAAATAGAATAAGATTGGTACATAAAAATAGGGATACAGGATTTCATACCCAAATGAAGACCATCTTTACTTTATGTATTAAACCCTCCGTAATAATGACTGTCCTAATCAAGTGATTAATAATTATGAAAAAGGTCGGTTAGAAAACTACTTCTGAAATGATTCTCACCAGAAAAAAAGGGTCGAGAAGCGCCAGTCGGAAATTATTTACAGCAAAAGTAAAAGAGTGCTACACTAAATTGAATTAGAAAAGCTTCAACTTGGTCTTTTTCTACTTTGAACATGCCAACCCGATCGGATTCTTTTCTGAGTTTGATTTTTATTTTTGGGAATATATAAAGGTAGGTTACGGGCAGGTTGAGTTGGGTAAACAAAAGTTGTATATATGTTATAATAAGCTCGCATGCAACCCCTAACCCTTATTCGTCATAGATGTTAGCTGTAGAGTGAAATAAATTGGCATTCTTAAGTTACAAAAACTATATTAGAAATTAGTGATTCTAAAAGGAATTATTTAATTTAAAATTTATCTCATAAAATGCAAGATTATGAGTTGATAATTTATTTATTTATTTACTCATAATTTTAATTTACTTATATGCGCATTTAACATCATAATTTCATATATAAATAATAACTTGGAGTTAAAATATCATAATTGATTGAAGTCTCACTCTTTTTACGAGAATAATAATGAAAAATTTGTATATACTTATTTTTCATGTCAGGAAGTCCTCGTACCGCGTTCAGAGCACAAATACTTTGAAGTTTGAACACAAAACTGCCTTGTTTCGGAGAAGAATCATTCAGCTTCACATATATATATGCAAAGGATTCTCCACAGGTCATATATTTCTTGCCAATTAATGAAGCAGAGATTGATAATATAATCAAAAACCTCAAAAAAGTCACGTCAACAGGTAGGAGAAGAGAACCTTCTGGCTTGATAGTTAGCAAGTAGGCAACAATCTAAAACTGATCCTTCCATCAACGGCCATAAGGTAGCTCTTACAAGTAGTTCGAAGTCTTGAGTTTCTACCACTTGCCCCTGGGGGAGATTTCTTACCTTACCACCTTAGATATGAGAATGGAATTCAAAGGATTTATTATTCCTCAAACTGAAGTATACGTACTTTCCATATGTGATTATCAGATTGATTACATGATATCGTAAAGAAATTACCAAGGCAGAAAATGGCAAAAGGAATCCAATTCTACTTGATTGATTTCGAAACTAAGAATTTTGGAGAAATAACATCTAATTTGGTTTCGTGCCATTTCCGCTATGATTAGTCTACGCCAAGATATCTCATAAATCAGGATAATTGACAATTCAATATGTTGAAGGGAACCTTAATTTTTTGGAGCAAGCGGAGGATGCATTGCATCTTTTCATAATGAAAGTTCTTTCCCTTTTATTTTTTTATTTTTGTTTTTTTGTTTTGGTTCAAAGTAGCTAGCCTAGAAGACGAATTCCTGGCAACCAAGCAAAAGCATTTGACTTGGACAATTTGTACTTGTTTATTCTGAGAGAGATTGGTCAAATCTTACTATGCCAACCTCCTCGTCCTTATCCAAGAGGGTTGAATTCCAATATTGTCCGTACAGAATGGCGATGGAATATTATGGCTGCAACGAACGTTTACCAGTGTATATGCATCAAACCCAGAACTCATCTCTGGTCTATATGCATATAGTCCAAGTATCAATTGACAACAGTATGCAATTAATTTTTAAAATGAAATTATATTAATTGACTATGAGATGCATCGTTTAAAATTGTTAGACGTTCATAATGACCAGTGAATATTAAACATTTCATAGGTTGCATGGTCTGGTATCAAGCACATAAGTACCTACATACATATTGGGAATCAAATAATTATGCACATTGGAGATAACTTTCTCAAATTAAATCTTGTCAATATCTCTGATTGGGTATAAGGTTCTCATAACATGTTTAAGTTTGGGTGAATTTAATTTATTCTTAGGCCCTGTTTGGTTGGCATAGATTCTTGTCAGGGAAAGTAATCTTTTTCCTAAAATTTAAATTACTACGTTTGGTTTGTTTTTTTAGTAGTTAGGAAAGTAAAAACTTTCCTAATTTAGGGAAAGTAGTAGCACTTTCCTTGGAATCTAAATCCCAACACCCCCCTTGGTATTTAGATTACTTTCCTTAGGAATTTAATCTAAAAAATACACTAGACAATTTAACCCTTCATTTTCTAAGCGACTTTAAAATATATAAATTTCAAATAAATTTTGATTGAATAATTAAAATATATAAAATAAATATTAGTTTA
>JANJEY010000004.1:52731474-52747318 GCA_024703695.1 Erythroxylum cataractarum | reverse complement strand
GAATCTTTAAAGAAACGGTTATTCAGTTGAGTTCTGTAACTAACTCGAACTGACTCCTTCGTCTTCTTTTTGAATTCTGCATCTTCTTTTCTTCGTCTGTATTTTATCGTCTATGTTTCTGCGTCTGCATCTGCTTTTACTATTTCGCGTCTTCGTCTGCTTTACTATCACATATGCGTTTGCGTCTGCGTCTGCATCTGCTTTGCTTCGTCTGTCTGACTTCGTCTGTCTTGCTTTTCTTTTTATTGATTCTCTTTTTGTTATACATCAAAATCATATCTAAGTAAAGTCATTTGGACTTAATATTTATTCTTAAATTAAAAATCAAACGTATTTGAAGTATTTAAGAAGTTCAAGGCACTTGTGGAAAATGAAAGTGGCTATACAATTAAAGTCCTAAGGTCCGATAAAGGAGGCGAGTTCACATCTACGAAGTTTCTTGATTTCTATGAAATACATAGAATCCACCGTCCGTTAACAGTTCCAAGATCTCCCCAACAAAATGAAGTAGTCAAAAGGAAGAGTAGAACAATTCTTAACATGGTTCGATGTATGTTGAAGGCTAAAAATACGACTAAAGAATTTTAGGCCGAAGCTGATTCTTGTGCAGTTTATTTGTCAAATCGGTCTCCAACAAGAAATGTCAAAGATCAAACTCCGCAACAAGCATGGAATAGAATGAAACCTAGTGTTGCTCATCTAAGAGTTTTTGGAAGTGTAGCATATGCTCATGTGCTGTAACAAGACAGATTCAAGCTCGATTATTGAAGTGTTAAACATGTATTCATTGGCTATGACCAAAATTCCAAAGGCTATTGATTGTACAATCCAAGCAATGGAAGGATTGTTGTGAGTAGAGATGTCGAATTTGATGAAGAAGCAATATGAGATTGGGAGACATAAAAAGAATGCATTTATGATTTTTTTTCCTATATTTTGAAGATGAAGAGCAAGAAACCAAAACAAATATTCAAGAGACAACCTCGCTTGCTTCTCCAAATACGCCTCATTCTTTTTCATCCATGCATGGAGAAAGTTCAAGTGATGGAGAAAAAAAAATAAGGAATATTTATGATATTTATGAACAAATAGAAGAAATCGATGATGTTCATGTAAGTGAACCTTTATATTTAGGGAGGCCGTGAAGGACAAAAGATGGAGGCAAGCCATGGAAGAAGAGATCAAGGCAATAGAAAAAAACAATACTTAGGAATTATCAACTCTTCCTAAAGGTCATGAAGCTATTGGAGACAAATCGGTCTATAGGATAAAAAAAGAATGTCAATGGAGATATAGAGAAATATAAAACAAGGCTCGTTGCTAAAGGCTACAAGCAAAATAATGAATTGGAGCTCAAGCATGTGAGAACTAATGATAAAGCTGCGGATATTTTTACGCTTAAATTTAAAGTTTTTCAACATTTGAGGATAAGACTTAGAGTACGAAAGAAATTTTCAAATTAAGGGGGAGTTTTAAAGAGTAACTTAAAAGCTGATCTATATACATAAATCACTACAAGGAAAATGTTAAATAGCGACGAAAAAATACCGACGGTATAGAAACCGTTGGAAATACCGACCGAAAAAGCGTAACCGTCACGAAAATTGGGTGTGCGTTAAACTTGTTGCGACCGAAAACCATTCGGTCGCTGAATTTGGTGAAATATATGTATCGATGCCCATTTCCGTCGGTACATGGCGTCGATGAACAAGTCGGATACGTGCCCTTGACTTAAAGTTAACGACGTCGTTTACATTAAGGTTTTAATTTAAACGCTCTGCCTCCTTCCTCCTCCTCCAGCAGACGCGCAGACGCCCTCCTTCCTCTTCCTCTTCCTCGATTCCCAGGCGTTCTTCCTCCTTCATCTTCCTCAAACATCACCGCCGCTCGCCGCTCGCCGTCGTCACTCCTCCTCCTCGTCTCCGACAGCTTAGTAAGTTCTCCTCCCTCCCGTCTTTAATTTCTCCAATGTATGCATACGGGAATGTTAAAGGGTTTTTAGGTTTTATATATAAATTATTGCTCTTATATGTAAATGTAAATTATTGCATCTGGATGTAAACCTAAATTTTACATTACGAGGCTAACAAATTACTCCTTAAAAATGAATTTAGTCCCTTTTTCTAAACAAATTGAAAGTAATTGTTTTTCTGGCATGAAAATGAATAGTCTTAATTAAAATTGCTTAATCTCCATTAAAGATATTTTTTGACTAAAATTAGTAAAAATTTGAAAATAAATAGTATAATTAATCTTAATATGATTTTTTAATGAAAATTAGTAAAAATTTGAAAATAAATGGTAACAATATGTTAACCTTCATATATTGCCATAGTTTATGCTCTATGTGTTGTGTAAAATATTGTTTTCATATATGATAATTGTACATGTAGAGAATTGGGCACAATTGAATTTCAGGAAAAGAATGGGACCGAAGAGACAACGTGAGGTCATGCGACCGAGGTTTCGAGCCATGTTCGGGGGAACTTACAGTGAAGGTGGTTCGTCACAATCAGCCGCACCTACTGACTCACCTCCTCCACCTCTCGTGCCGGGAGTTGCAGTTGAGGCATCACCGACTGCTTCTCAGCCTACACCATCCCCTTCCCCAACGCATATATCGTCCAACACGAGCGTACCGGATGCAGGAGACGTCCGTCAGCCTGGCGCTGAGGGACCTGATGGAAGAAAGTTTGTTTCTATTGTCAATGATCAGTAAGTGAAATCAATGCACTTCACAATTTGCTTATGATCAATGCACTTCATATGTTTTATTATTTAAAAATTGTCTCATTATTCATTAATATAACGTAACATAAATACATAAAATATATATATAATATAACATTATTATAACAACAAAATATATATATAAAAAAAACAAATTTACCATTTATTACTGACGGACAACTTTCCGTCGGAAACTAACATAATTTACCGACGATCCAATTAACCGTCGGAAAAATTTGGTTAATCTGGATCAATTTCACCGACGACATATTACTTGTCATTCCGTCTATAAATATATACCGACGACAAAGTCTCCGTCGTTATTTTCGCCGTAAAATTACGACAGAATTTTTCGGTCGGAGTTTTTAGCTTCGGCGCATTCACCGACGGAATGTCACGCCACCAAATTCCGTCGGTGATACATTCCGTCGGTGATTGTCTTTAGCGACGGAAATTCGTTATTTACCGACGGTAATTTTTTTTCGGTAATCATCGGATTTCTTGTAGTGTCTTAAGTCTAAATCAACTTCTAATTAATACCTAATAATTTTTTTGTTAATATAATTATTAGAAAGCGAAATTCTTTAGGTAAGTATATATATATGTGTGTGTGTGTGTGTGTGTGTGTGTGTGTGTGTGTGAATTCATATATTTATCTCAATAAACATAGAATTATGGTTTTTGGCTATTAAGAATTCTTTCAGATCTTGAAGTTTTGTTAATTAAAGAAATGCTAACTTTGATAAATTTTTATTATATGAGAATCTTAAACAAAATCCCCATCTTCATTTTTTAATATGCTTCTCTGATCCCCTTTCCCAAGTTAAGAAATTAATTTCATTAAAAGTGTGGGTACGATTCCTTACAACTGTGACTGATAAGTTAATTTTATTTTATTTTAAGTCAAGAATATGGTTATTTGGGTTTAAATAGCACATTTAACGTAAAATTTGGACTGGTATTAAAGGCGCAGATGTAAATCAAAGAATTCAACTTAGGTTCAAATAATAGATCCAAATTAACTTCCATTGGTTTAAAGTGTAATAAACTTCTTTTTAAATTGAAGCTTTAACCTCACTTTAACTTTTTTCTATTTATAAAAGGCATCCAATATCACATGTACAATCTTTGCAAGTTGTAATGGTGACATGTAGGTCGATTAGTTAGTAATGTAAGATTAAATAGCTAAGATAAAAACCTTGGGAAAACCTATCACCATGAAGAAAATAAATGTCGTCCCCACCAAAGCTCTCAAGGAAGAAATGAAAAAGAGGAAGCAATAAATTGGGAGTTATCCGGACTAATGCGACGACCTTCTAGGGGGCAGTGAGATCTTCATAAAGTTGATCATTATGAGATTATTTTTGAATTCTTCTATGGTTGCTTTCAAGCACTCAAAGGTTGGAAAGAAGACCAAAAAATATTCCAGTACTATCCTCAAAGCCATGGACTATATGGACCAAAAGTTATTATATTTCTAGGCGCTGATGCATTCACTACTTACCTCTTTTTCCAAAGTGGATTAGTAGACACTATTTATTTAACTAATTTAAACATCCTTTGAGAATTCCTAGCCGGATTTATCCTTGCAATCAAAAACTACAACGAACAGTTTGCTAAGGAAAGCGAAATTTTTATCAAGGTTTTTAGCAACTATCCTATCTTCAGAAAAGCAAACAGTCTCAAAGAAAAGGAAGTTCAGCTATCACGAATAGCATATGTACAAATTGGAATTAGCAACGACATGTATCCACTAATAGATGACCCTCCTAAATATGATTTTCATTGGGATTTGATTAATCGGTTCAATCTACAATGCATCGAGAGAGTTTATCAACAATGTTTAAAGATTACCCCAGAATCTTTAATCAAATTAAACTACAGAGGAGCAAATATGTTGATGACCTCAGCATATAAAAACCTATCTCTACTGAATCATTCCAGCCAATAAAGATTTTTGAAGCATCTTTTTCAACTTTATCTGGAGTATTTAGTTAACTATTAGAATAATGGAAGTTAGCTCTCTGTCAACAACTGCATCAATATTTACAACATCAATGTCAAAAATGTCCCTCGACATCACAGAAAGAAAAGGATAAAGAAGACAACTCATCCAAAGGTATTATCATCACAGAATAAATAATGTAGGTCACCTGTCGGCCATTACCTTCAATTATATAGGCCATCTGTCGGCCATCAACAAAAGTAGATTCTTCAAATATGCTTTTCCTACTTTTTTTTTCTTTCTTTAATCATGGGGCCTTAATGATGGTTCTTTGAATTCAGCCAAGGCTTATTTTGCTTCAGTGCTATTTGTATAGCTTCGATGGATAATTAAGGGTTTACTGTTAATATGGATGGTAACCTTATGCCATTCATCATATATTTCAGCAATGGGTCCATTGAATATGACATAAACTTTGGATTCTTTGAAACCATCTTTTTTTTGGATAGGTGTAGCTGGGTTTGATAATGGACTGGTAGTTCGAATAATATGTCCGGGAATGTTAGGTAAAGCAATTTGGGTAATTTGTTGAGGAGTAATTGGTTGTATGGCTGGTCGTACACTTGGTGGTTGATCAATAGGTAGTTGTTATTTTTCAAGGAGGGCAATGATTGCTCTTAACTGATTAATTTCTTTAGTTACACTTCCCACTTGTTACTGTAGGTCTAATAATTTGGTTTCCTTCTTATTGAACGAATCCTTCAGGCTGAGGATAGATGTTTCCATTCTCTGTTTAATATATCTGCAAGACTGTTAGCAAAAGATTTATATAATGTATTTAAAAATTATATTGATTTAATTCTAATTGTCATCTAATTAAGCGTCCTTGATTGTAATTTTTTTAATATTATATTTAGTAAATCCACATAAATACTTAGAATTTTTCTGAATATGAAAGTTGATAAGTAACAAATCAACTTTCCATTTTCTTAATGTTTTAATACATGCAAGTGTTTCCTTTTCATAGATAGGATATTTCCTTTCAGTGGGATTAAAAGCCCCACTGCTATATTTACATAAGAGATAATTCCTTGACTTGGGTGGTTGCTACTTGAGCTAGCTCGTGTATCCATACTTGCATCAATTTGTACTAGTAGTGTATCTTTATCATTATAATTATATAATGCTGGTACATTCTTGCAAAGATTTTCTAATATACATACTGTTGCAATGTCTTCTTCTCTCCATACCCATTGGGTTTTTATACTACATTTATGTTGTAACTTTTTTCTTTCTTTAGCTAAATCTTTAAGAAACCCTTGATCAGAGATATAGTTTAATAATCCAAGGAATTTTAAATTTTAGTTATGTTTTTTAAGGTGTCAAAAAATGGTGTAATGTTTCAAGGATGTTTGGTTGTAATTTTAAGAATCCATTATGAAATGCTATACCTAAATATTTGATATTTTGTTGTGCTAATTTAATTTTCTTTTTGCTTAAAATTAGTACTTTATGTTGACATCTAATGAGATTTTTTTCCTTTTTTAAATGACCTTCCTTATCTTTATTTGAAAATATAATAATGTCATCAATATAGGCTAGTGTAAATTCTTCAAATCTTTTTAAATTGGTATCCATAAATCTTTGATAAATACTAAGGGCTTGCTTTAATCCAAAAGGTAATACATTCTACTGGTAATGTTTTTATGGTAGACATATAAAGGTTGTTAATGGTTTGTTATTTTCATGTAGTCTTAATTGCCAATAACCTGATTTTGTATCGAGTGTAGTGAACCAATGATGTCCCTTTAATCTAATTATAATATAGCCTTTTCCAGGTAATTTATATACATCATCTATAGCTTTATTTAATTCTTTATAGTTAATTATCATTCTTCTTTTTCCACCTTTTTTTTCGGAATGATTGTTTACATAAAAGGCTGGGGCTAAATATTTACTAGTACTTAGTGCTATTACTTATTTTTGTAATAATTCGGAACATTCATTAATAAATTCATGTACATCAATATACACAACAAGTATATGATATGAGATCAAGTCAAAAGACTAGAAAATACCTTCAAGGTACTATGAGGTCAAGTCAAAATACCAGGACATAACTTTATCGTACACTATATATTGCTTAAGATTGGCTTGATGACTTTCATTTTATGGTCTTATCGAAATTGGATTCTGAAGGATAACTAATCTAAAAGAAAATTACCTTAGCCAGTCTCCTAGTAGATAAAGTATCCTTTCTATCTATCTATTTCTACTCCTAATGGTATGAATATTTTTCATAAAAAATAATACAAGAATAAACAATAGGAAAAGGAAATCAAATCAATCATATGTCATTCATTTCTATTAGGTATGCTATCCCTTAAGTCAAAGTTGACCTTTACTAGTTTGCTTTAAAATAACTTTTGATTAGGTCTCCAAAAGGAAAGGGAATGAGTGTCAGCTCATCCTCAAATAAATTTCTAATAAAAAAGATATATTGAATTGCTTAAAACCAACTGCCCTCACTTGTTGTCTGACAACTAATGAATGAATTGACTAAAAGAGAAAATTTGAACAACCGACTTCGTTTAGTCAATTTTTTGTTGGGTAAGGATCTTAGAAAAGAGTAAAGAGAGAAGAGATAGGAAATATCTTTAATAAAAAAGATAAAAGGTATTTTGCTTCTAAAGCGAGCAATAAGAACTACAAGAACACAAACTCAAATTTCATAAATACTCTAATGGTCAGTAGCAAAGGAAATTGCTTTAGTTACAATTGATAGCTTTAGAAAAATCTTTTCAAAATTCTCATTCAAGATCAATTGAGGAATAAGCTAGTCACTAAGAAAATAGGAAAAGAAAATTACCTTTTTTTTTAATAAAAGGATGACATTTTTATCTTCAAAGAAGTTGTTGAAAGTAGTTTGGCTTATAAATTCCCTCTTTTGAAAGCTAGTGAATTAGGGATCGAACTTAGTCAGATAAGCTTTAAAGTTGTTGGCCTATAAGCCAGTCTGATTGTCATTTACCTTTCCTTATATTTTTTGCTTTATTTTTTCATTTTTACCAAATATGCCAGTAAGTATAATAGAAATTTTAAGAGGAAACTACAACTTTACCGTAAAATAGATAGATATTTTAGTGGAAGCAACACATTTTTGACTAGGAATGTATCGAAGGAGAAAAAGAGGAGGTAGCAATAGCATTAGTAGTAGCATTGGTTGATGCTTCTATCATTCTTTTCAGTCTTAGAAGTGGTGAAGTAAGCACTTGATTATCTAATTGGCTGAGTAGTTTGTGGCTAATGAAGATGCTTTCGAGTCTATACCCATAACCCTTTTATCTAAGGGCTAAAATCGATGAATCAAAATCTATTGTATCAGTCTTTGAATCAGTCTCTAATTTCTTTCTCAGCTGATAGCTTCGAACAGAGGCTTTGCTTGTAATATCCTTGGCCATGCATTCTGATAGACGCTTAGTTGACTATAATTATAAACCCATATTTAGTATGTTTTATTTCATTATTAAATAGTTTATTCTATTTTTGGAACTTAATTTGCTCAAAGTGCATTTATACGTAATAATTGCCTTCTTAGAAAAAAAAGGTGAATAATTTGGACGAAATTGTGGCATAAAACAAAGATTTGAAGTAACTTAGAGATACATGGCTGTGTATATACTATATAAGTTTTTTAAACATTTAAAGTCATGATTTCATATGTTTTTGGATCAACATGTTACCTACATAGCTCTATAAGTGACGTATATGTCCCAAAAATCCTAATTTTTACTATAAAAAGACATCATCTAAGGGTATGTTTGGATGTGGGTGGAGGGATGGAAGGGAATGGAATGGAATGACCCAAATGACTTAGGCCATTGTTTAGGAATCTATTTTGAAACAGTACGGAATGGCAATTGATGGCTTTGGAAGCCATCCTTTGCCATCAAAAATCTAATATTTTGTGACCTCCCAAATTGGGGGGTCAGGGATGGAATGACATGGCTTACCTTCCAAACCCTAATTTAATGACAAAAATGTCCTTAAAAAATTATTGAAATTACAACCTCAGTCCAGCAAATACCTACGCGACTACATGTTACTACGTCCATTATGTTTCTCCTTCAACTGGCTTCTTCCATTGACGAACGCTTTCCTCCACTGCTACTAGGGTCATCTGTCTTCGTTCCATCAGGTAAGCATCGACTATTCTTTTGTGTTCATTTTCTTGACACTTTTGTCTGTGAAGAAATCAAAATTTTTTATTGATGTTGGTGTCGTCTTCTTTGTTCATCGATGGCCATGCGCTTATCCTATATTGTGTAGAAATAGATTTACAATGCCAAGAATGATTATCAAGCATAACAAGACACATGAATAAATGCCTAATGAAGAGTACAGTGCAATGAAGGTTAATGAAAAAGAACAAGAAAGTTGATTGCTTATATAGGAAAATGAGAAAACTATATTATGAGCATCCTACAATTTGAAATGCTTTGGGGTTACTAAAATAGTTTCATGAAAACTATGCATATTTTATTACAAGGGTAATTTTGGAAAAAAAATATTACAAGTCATTCCATTACATTCATTTTTAGTGTCACTTCCAAACAATGATCAAAGTAGTCCCTTTCTTATTTTATTTAAACTTCCAAACAATGGTGTGGCCCATTTCATTCCATTCCATTCTACTTCATTCCATTCCGTTCCATTAATTTCCATTCCATTCTATCCTAAACTCCCAAACATACCCTAAGGCAAACAAAAGAGAGCCATGTTATTAATCAATTTTAAGTTGTGAGACACAAAGGAGATAGTTATGATTAAGGGACAAGGAAAAAACAAATAATACATCAAGAAATCTATTAGATAACAATATCAAATCCAAAATTTCAAGAAGATCTAATAAAAGAAAAAGGGAGATTTAAAATTATGATTTTTTTGTTTTCTATTAGTTTTATGAAAATTTGTATTTGTTTTTGTTTTTTATAAGTAGTAAATAAAATTATTTAGTGTCTAGGTGTTTTGAACCCTATGTTTTGATATCAACATGACTTAATCTTTTATTCAATAAAATTATATTGACTAATTTATTGCAATTCAATTATGCGTTTTGATCTTATTCTAATACATCCAAAATATCAGTGCATGATTTGATTTCATATGAATAAGATTGGAAAATCCTATTATATGAATAGATCTACCATAATTGTAAGGAGTTATATGAAACCATAGAGATAAGTCATCATAAATCCTCTAGATTAAGGTCAAACTTAATAGAGGAATTTATGAATCGATAATGCAATCCTAGGGGTTTTAACTAGAAAGAGTTTTGTTAATCTACTGATAAATTAGTTTTTAATATTCTTAAGAAAGATGTTAACATAATATAGGAATTTTCATACTCTAATAATCAATAATATAATTGCATAATAAAGGTTTAATAATTAAAGGATTCTTTGGGGCATTCATCTTCTAGAGACTATTATTTGATATCAATTTTTGCTAGGTATTTTCCTTTGTCTTGAGTTCATTATTGTTTTAATCTTAGTATATTGTTTTAGTCTAATTTTTTATTCAAATACAAAATTTGATACTTAGGTTAGATAATAGAAAAAGGGTAACTACTAGTAATTACATTTTTTGTGGGATTGACCTATGCTAGCTGCAGTTACACCGTACACTTACAATAAATTTTAATTTTGATAAACCTATATCAATTACCTCCTAATAAGCTAATCCTTCTAGCTTGACTTGATATAATGGGTATGTGACTTTTTCAGATTGCACTACACCTCATCCCTAATTTCATTTTTCATTTTAGGCATGAAAGCATGAATTCAACCATGAGGGATGCCAAGCAGCTCTTCTTCTCCTCTAATTATTAGTAAGGGGTAAGGGAAATGGGAGAATGAATCTTATTGGCTTTATGAGTATTCTTATTAGTCTTATTAGTGAATGTAGGATGACAGATCTTTGAAATAGCCTTCCACCACTTCTTTTACTTTTTTACGTTCATCAGTCATGGAATGCCCCTTCACCACTACACTTCCAAAGCTTTCCTCTATAAAAATGTTCTAATTCCTTTTTTCTATTCCCATTATTAATTTTTTCCTTCTTTAGCATATGGGATTATCATATATAAGTTTGTTGTTTCTTTTACGAAGTTCTCTTTCTCAATTTTGGAAATGGGTTATTTTCAATGTTTTAAGGTAACTCAAAATACAATAAGAGAAGCAAAACAAGATCTTAAGCTATATGAAGGAAGGCTATTCAATGTTGAATCATCTAGTTGCTTTTGTTTTTATATCCCACTATGTTTAATGTAAAAAGGTTACAGTAGAAGATTAGGAAGGATACATTATATCGTAACTCCCATACTTTCCTTTGGTCAATAACCAACAAAAGTTCTCTATAGTTTTTCAATAAAAGTATAGGAAGGAATATCTTTCTATCTAGAAACATTCTTTCAAAATAAATCATGCTTCACGACTTCCCTTCTCTGAATTTTATTCCCTGTTTGTATAGTTAGTATCATCTGGAGGATCTAGTCCTATGAGTTCATCATGCCCTTCAATTTTGAAAGTTCTTTTTTTGGTTATCTAATTTTTTGTTGATGCTAGGATTCCAAAGGTAAGTGATAGGTATATCCATTCTAATCAATTCCCCTACCTCTTCTAGCTTTATAACAGGAATGGTATTACGTAATTTAACATTTATCTTAATTTCAACAAACATTTTAGCAAAGCAGATCCTCTCAATGCTTGCAGCGTATTTATCCATGCATATTGTCTTACCTGGGGAGTTATCTAGGAAGCTAAGTCCTTTAATAGTCTAAAATTCTAAAGGAACATTATGAAAATTATCCTAAATGGGGATGCAATCAATATTTCCTCTATCACATTCAATACCTAACTTCCATTTTTTGATGAACTTAGGTTGACCTCCTACATGTCAAGGTCCTTACTCCAGTTTCTCATTCAAACAAGTTTCAGAGTTGAATTTTAAAAAAAGAAACCATCCTCCATAAGCATAGTCTTCTCCTAACCCTTTTTGCTCCACCTACTTGTAACCCAGGCTTAAACTACTAGAAAATATGTCTTTTGCTCCAGAAGAACACTAGTAGAACTTAGGAAAATTGATAAATGCATATTTGACTATAATCACACCTATATTTAACGTATTTTACTTGATATTTAATATTTTTATTGTATATTTGGTACTTAATTTTCTCTAAGTGTATTTATAGGTTATAATTACCTTTATAAACTAAAAAGGAGAAGAATTTGAATGAAATTGTGACATAAGATGAAGATTTAAAACAACTAAGGACCTACACGATCGTGTATAGAGACAGTGTAAGTCTTTGCAAATGTGTGAAGATTAAAGAATTTTAGGTCTAGTCATATGGAGTTACATGCCTGTGCATACCGATATAAACAACTGTCTATGTTGCCCGTTTAAGTTTATGTGCTTATGTGAAATTATGAAATTAGGTTTTTTTGATTGCACAAGGTCTCTCACATGTTTGTGTAAGTGATTGTATATATCCCAAAAATCTTAAATTTTGCTATTAAAGGACATAAGTGGAGGCAAATTAAAGAGAGCTGAGTTTTGCAGCAGTTTTGTGACATAAGACATCTAAAGAGGCAATAATTTTGATCTAGAGACAATGAAAACATAAAGTTAACATCAAGAGATCTAATGGAAAGCTACATCAAATCCAAACTTATAAGAAGAATTAATAGAAGAAGAAAAAAGGAGATTTAGAATTATGATTCCTTTGTTTTCTATTAGCTTTTTTGTCATGTTTATCTTTGGTTTCAATTTTTATGATTGCTAACTAAGTGTGTTTAGAGTCTAGGTATGGTGAAACTTAGTTTGGGATAACAATATGGTTTAATGTTTTATTTAATGCAATTATATTGATTGATTTATTGTGATTCAATTATGTGTTTTACTCTTGTTCTAATATATTTGAAATTTTAGTGCATGATTTGATTTCATATGATTGAGATTAAGAAATCCTCTTGTATAAATAGATTTACCATAATTGGAAGGAATTGCATGTAAACCTTGAGATAGGCTAACATAAATCCTCTATATTAAGATCAAACCTAGTAGTAGAATTCATAAATTGATAATGCAATCCTAGGGTTTTTAACTAGAAAGATTTTTGTTAATCAACTGATGGATTAGTTATTAATAATATCGAGAAAGTTATTAAAATAAGATAGGAATTTTTCAAGTCCAATAATCAATATTATAAGTGCATGATAAAAGGTTAATAATTTAATGATTCTTAGGGGAATTCATCACCTAAACACTACTATTTGATATTAATTTTTCTTCATATTTTAATTTTCCTAAGTTCAAAATCATTTAATCTTAACTTAGTTTATTTGTTTATTTTTATTTTTATTTAAAAAACTAAAATCTAGTTCTTATACTTGATAATAGAAAAAAAAAAGATAACTACTAGTAATTACCATCTTCGTGGGATCGAGCTATATTTGCCTATGCTAATTGTAGATATGCTATGTAATTACGATAAAATCTATATTGACCTTAACCCTCAAAGATCAATCAAGTTTTTGGCACCATTTTTGAGGATGCTAATATTATAAAAGCCTTGATTCTATTAATCTAACCTTTATTTTTTGTATTTATTTTATTTTTCTTGTATTTTATTTTATTCTTAGATTACTCATTTAATTTTCTTTTAAACTTCTCTACTTTGACTTTGAGTTTGTGACTTAATTTTAAGATTTACGATTCATTGCTATAGCCATAATTCATAATGGAAGGATGGAGTAGCTAGTATTCTCATGAGAGTTATGATATGTCATCTTAATATGTAACATCACCATATTGGAAAGAGATGTTTCCTAATATGTTTTCAAAAGCTCAACTGATATCTATTTTGTCTTGTGACATTTGTGGGAGTCATTATTACAATTATGAATCTTAGGCATTAAACTATATGTGGGAGAAACCAAGCATGCAAAACTGGCCTCATAATATACCTTATGAGAATATGTATAATTTAAAGTGGAGCAACCCTTATGCATATGGATGGAATGACTATGCTCCAACAAATTAGAGGAGAGATTTTCTTCACCTGAATATATTAAGCATAATACCTCATAATATATTATCTTACTAACGTCTTAAAGTGATGAAGAGATGAAGATTGGTTTCATAAATGAAGTTGCATCTCAAGAAGGCAAGGAGGTAACTGTTTCCGTAAGAGAGGATGATGAAAATATGATAGAGGTAGTAGAGGATGAAGAAGAGGAGAAACCCTCTATCCAAAAAGAGAAAGAAGAGGAAGAGGAAGCCTCTGTCTAAGAAGATGAGGAAGTAGACAAGTGGAAAAAGATTATTGAAGTAGAAAAAGAGGAAGAAGCCTTTTTCCAAAAAGAGAAAGTGGAAGAGTCGACAAAGGAGATTAAGGAAGAACTAGAGGAGGAGGCAATTGAGGAAACTACTGATGAGTCATTGGTATTCACCTTGAGTACAAAGGGTTCTCATTTCTTACATGACAAACTACTTGTGTCAATTAAAGATTCAGGGAGTTTTGTTATCCCTAATTTTATAGTAATTTTTCATTGAAAAGAGCATTAATGGAGTTCATTAGAGTTATTAATTTGATAAATTATGCCCTCACCATTATCTTACGACAAGTGGTGTATTTATAGCCTACTAAATTGCCTTGGGGAGAATCAAATGAAAGCAAGCCTCTGATTATAGACCCAGGATGATGGTAAACGTGTAGGGTTCGTCAAGCTGACGATGTTGATCAAACACTATAAGGAAGGCAACTCATGAATTAGGATAGGTTTTATTATAAATTTTATATATGTTACTTCTATATTAATATTTTGTGTGCTTTTCATTTTCTTTTAATGTTTTAATCCCTATTTCTTTATATTTTGCTAGGATGTTAGTATGTCATATTAGATGGGCAGTCCTAAAATCACAAAAATCATAATCATAAAATCATATTACTCAAGAAAGTACCAAACTCCACTTTCTCACCTTTTATTTTTATGCTTATATTTTGTACTTTGAGGACAATATACAATTTTAAGCGTAAGGAAAGGGATTCTGATTTACGTAAGCTTATTATAATTGAAGTTATTAAATTTTATTAACTAATATCTTGAATTAGTTAAAATATGTCCATAAATAATTTATTTCATTATTGATTATCGATTTGAATTAGTATGCAAAAAGAAGATAGTTAAAATAAAATTGCTTTTATAAGTCACATTGTTATTAATTTTTAAGATAGTCAATTTGATTGAAAATTGCATATTATTTACACACATAAAACCTTTTTTTCATGAGCTTTTGATTCTAAGTGCAAAAATACATAAAATTTTAAGCTTTTTTATTCTTTCATGTGTCTTATCATGCACACTTGAATAATTCTAGAACTTGCTTCTATTGTATATGTTGAGATCATACTTGTTAAATTAGAAGCATTGAAGTGATATTTTATTTATATATATATTAATTATTTTATTATATTTTATTTTTCTATTATTATTACTTTTTTTTTATTTTTACGTATTTTCCTTTTATTTATTTTCCTTTTATTTGTTTATTTATTTCCCTTTCTATTTTTCTTTATGTTTTCATTCATTCATATGGATCATTTGGAAATAACTTCTCTACTAGTTAGGAGTAAAGCTGCGTACCACTGGACCTCTCCAGACCCCCGTCTCAGTGGGATATTTTATGGGTATTATTGTTGTTATAGAACCACTAAAGTGATAAAGGCTCTTAGATTCAATAGTTATTTAAGCCTATTTATTTGAAAATTACCTTACTATACTTTATTCTTTAGGAGTAATCAATTTTGAGCCTTAGCCTTTTTCATTGATTGTAACCTAATTATTAACCTTTAAACTATTTTAAAGCCTTTTTAATTTTTTAACCCCGAAGGTTATTTACATGACTTGTGTAAGCGATTTAGAAGGGGGGTTGAATAGATCTTTAAGCTTTTTGTGATTTTCTACGATAAAATTAGAAGTTAATTCACACAAAAACAATTTAATCAAATCTAAATGTAAAGAGTAGAGAAGAAGAGCAAACACTGTTTTTATAGAGGTTCGGTGCTAAGACCTACGTCCTCTACCTAAGCTCCCACTTAGGATT
>JANJEY010000004.1:52705830-52723639 GCA_024703695.1 Erythroxylum cataractarum | reverse complement strand
TGTCCATAATGTCATGTATTATATTCTACATATACTAGGAAAATTTAATTCCAATTATTACATAATATAAAATATTCAAAGTACCAAAGAAATATATAATATGACACTAATTTCAAAATTATATTATGTATAAATCAATTATGAATTAAATAATCTCTTTTGTTCCATTCTTAAATAAGTTTTCTTTAGGGGTTAAAGTCCATAGTTAATAACTAACCCAAAGGCCCAAAAAAACAGTCCACAAAATTCCATTTTGGGCTTTAAGCCCGTCTGCACGCCTAGCTTCTGTGGCGCAAACGCAGCGTTTGGCGCGTGCAACCTGCGTCTGCCCTACACAACGTCTGGCGCGTGCAGAGCACTCCCCCGACGTTGCAGAACGATGCAGCGGCTAGCGTTGTTCATCGTCGTCTTCATCGTTTCTGGGTTTTTTTTAAATCTCTCTTCCTATGTTTCTTTGTTTGCGTCAACAATAAACACATCCATCATGTTTTTATTAGGTGGTTAACTAACGAAAACAAATCTATGGATATTTTCTCACTCTAACCCATAACAGTGAAGTTTTCGTTTCTTTACCTTTCCACCGAAAACTATATTCTTAGGCAACCACAGAACCCATAAACATTTCTGCTTAACATGATAATCACATAGAATGATCCGCACAACCAAAACTTTACGGTTTTGAGGATTTTCATTTCTCAAACAAAACCTACAAAATCGTTCGTAGTGCTAGAATACAAATAATGCTTCAACCATATACAGAAATATACAAGATAAACAATAATCATGCAACATCTTCATCGCAATTCATAGTAGAAATACCGTAGATAACAAAACAGACATGATTATTCATCCTTTAATTTCCAGAAGCATACATGACCATTATCTTTCGGTTAAACCGAAAAGCATCAAAACATGCAATTGTTCTTTATCAAATACCGAACAAAATCAAAACGAACAACATACAATCATACAAAAAACGATAGAATACAAATCATGCAATACCGTGGCTCTGATAACAATTGTAAAATATTTATAGGATCGATTCGTTTTGTGCGTACTTGTATCCATGCTTTTGTTTCGTTAAATATTGATATCGTTGAAAGAGTTTTATTTCCTCTCGGCTTCTTTCGTTAATGATTTTCTCAATGGTTAAGAATTAATTATTCAATAAGGTTTTGCAACTTATATATTATCACCAAAGGACGTGTCCTTTGGTAAGTGGAAGAGAGAGGAAAAAGGGTCTGTGACCCAATTGAGACCCATTCAATAATACCCAATAATCATTATCTTGGGTGCGTGTCATAGGACTCAATACGATAAATTACATGAGACATAAAATAGTTTAACATTATAATGTACTATAGTGTAAAATTATTTATCATTTTACATTTCATTTAAAATTTTTCAAATTATAAAATTTTTATTTTTATTATTTAGAATAGAATAAGACGTAATAGAAAATTCTCCTCTCTTATTTCATTATCAATCTTCGAAATAATAAAATAACATTTCAGTCTATTTGGTTATATTAATAAGTCCACGACAAAGGTGTTCTTAACCGTCAGAAAAGTCATCTGTTAAAATACGCGGGACAAATAAGCATCAAAAGACTGTTGCTCTTTGCAAAGCTAGCTTTGCACACCATACCATGCATGTACTTGTCATTGTCATTCTCAATCACCAATTTTAAGAGAATACACCGTTGTTGTAAGCAAAGGTAGAGATTTTTAACGGGTCAAAAGTTTTTTTTTTAAATCATTAGATTTTTTAATGATTTTTAAAATTCTTTTAAATAATTTAACTAATAAATTATATTTTATATTTGATCTCTTTACATTTTAATTAAAATTCTATTTTGAATTATAATTGATAAAAATAAATTATCATTTTCATTCTTAAAATACTAAATTTAGTTATTCTCATTAGTAAATTATATTTGTCAAATTTTAAGTTCTTTATTTATCTTTTTATACTTTAATAAAAAAGTTTAAATTATTATTGTTAAAAATTAATTATTATTTTTATCATAAATTTACTTAATAAGTTGAATTACTAATTAGTATATATAAGTAATTTTTTTAAAGATAATTTAAACAATAAAAAGACAACTTATCTTAAGTCATAAAAAGAACAACTTGTTGCGGTCTAAACAAAACAATTAAATTTTATCTAAACCAACTAGAGGCAAGTGCACCTCGTTGACAAGTAATAAAAATCGGTGAGAATCGGATATCGTACCCAAGGGAAAAAAATTTCACACGTAAGACAATTAAATTAAACGATTAAAAATTACTCAAACGATCTAAAATTTGATTGATTTGAAAATAAAATAAAATAAAGTAAGAAAATTAAGAAAATATGAAAAATGCAAAGTATGAATTAAAACAACTAGATTTAATCAAATGACAAAAATCGGTTAAGGTATCAGATTTCAATTGGATTGGACATTTAAAATAAAATTGTAACAGTGGATTGACTTAGGAAACACTTCGCTTAAGTAAGTCGAACCCAATGTTCATGGTGTTCCCTTCTTTTTTCAGTCTGAGTCACTACTTGGTTCATAGAAAATTCAGAATAAAAGGCGTTAAATACAAGAATCGAAAAATTAAGTTCGTTAATTTTAGGTATCCTCACACAAGATTCTAAGGTTGGTCTACACTTTAGTCTCAAGTATGTCGCTTGATTAATTTTCCGACAAATTAAATCCCATTGGTTGTGGCATTTAATCATCTAAGGTCTTTAATCTAGGTGATCAAGCTAAATTAAGACTAAATATGCATTTAATCAAGCAAAAATCAATACCACAAAAATTATCCTAATCCAATATCAATCTTAACCTTAACCGAAAAGAAAAATTTACTCACACATATTTATCAATGAAACATAAATTATGGTCTTAAAATATGTCTGCATTGATTAAATCACACAATTAAAATAAATACTGAATTAAAAATAAATTAAGAGAATAAATTAAAACACCCCCTCTTTAGTTACTATAGCTGATGTGACAAATAAGGTGTTGAATTAACACATGGACTCCGCCTCCACCAGCAGTCTCCACGTTTCTCCTTCACCAGCTCACGTGAGTGTGTTCTTTTATTCCTCTCCACAGCTGTCTACGCCCACTTGCAAAGCCACCAGCTGCTTGTTGCTTCCTTCAACAGATCACGCATCACAAGCAGCCACGTTGTTATGTTTTTCTTCTCATACAGCTCAACGTGTTTCTTTCCTTCAGCAGCACATACACTCTTTGGTTACTGTTCATTGACAAGACAAATAAATTTTGTATCTCATTTAATCCATGCAAGTCCTCTCCTCCACCAGCTAGTTCCTTCACGTCTTCAACGTGGCTGCTCCTACTGCTTGCGTCTTCAAGCCTCCACAACACTTCCTTGCTATTTGCTTTCAGCCACCAGCTCCAACGTTTGTTTTAGAGTGTAAGTGAGGGCTGTGAGTGTTCAGTTGTTGATGGAGTAGAGCTCTCCTTGGTGATGGTGTAACGTTGTGTCTCCAGCAGTTGCTTCTTTCTTCACGCACCTACTGCTGCTTGTTTCATTTCCATCTGCTGCTCCACGAAGTCTTGCCTTGCTCCAGTTGCTTCACGTCAGTCACGCCACCAGCTGCCAACGTCTCAAGCCTTTTCTCTTATTTTCAACACTCCAGTCCACGCTTTTGTTCACCTGGCCAGCTCACGTTTTTACAAGCCAGCAGCTTCTATTTTTTTTTCTTCCCCGCTCACGCATCTCTCACTCCCATTATGTCCCCCCCAAAAACGTTCTCCTCTCAGCCCCTGCACCTCCTCTTTATTCCTCTCTAATCATCTCTTTTAATTTACTCACCCCATAACGCACAACTCACCTTTGTCTTCAGGTCACGTTCTAGTCCTTGGTGGCTAGCCTCTTGTCCTTTGTTCCACCAGCTATACGTCATTTTCTCCTCAGCTGTCTTTTTTTTATCTTCAAGCCACCAACTACTTTGTATTCTTTCATTCCAGCAACTTCGTCCCTTCTTTGTTCTCCAGCCCATGCTTCAATGTTTTGTTCTCCAGCCCATACCAGCTGCAACGTATTCCTCCCTTTTTGGTTAACGTTGGTTCAGAGTCTTCTTGGGAGTGCTCCACTAACTGACCAACGCAGAAGTCTCCAAAAAAAAAAAAAAAAAGCTAACATCCTCTTCTCTCTTTAGCTATCACTTCAGTCTCATGCCACCACCAACCTAAATTATTTTTCCACTCCAACTCCTACTTCAGCTGCTTTTTTTTCTTTATGAAGAGATGAGTGTCGTGTTTGAATAATAGTAAGGGCTGCTCTCCAGCTGGTCATCATGGGTGTCCTTCCGCAGTTCCACCTGTTGTTTGGTCCCTTGCTGATTGTCGATTAATGTTCCATGCCTCCTCTCTTCTGTGTTTCCACATTGGGCTTCCCAGCAGCTGTCTTCACTTGCAACGACGTGAGATGAGAGTGTTTTGTGTGTCCAATTTTAGAGCTCCTTTAGCTGTAGTCCTTGGCTGTTCCTTCTGTTTGTGAGCTGCTACATGTGGAGTGGGGCAGCTTGTTGTTTCCTTTTTCAGCTCCACTATTTTCACCAGCTAGAGACGTTATCCTCCCATTTCCACTGCCTTGGTTTAACGTTGTTTTCTCCCTTGGATGCTTTGCTTGATGCTTTGTGGTGGGGTTCTCTACTGTAATAAGACGTGACAATTTAATTCTCTCCACTCAAGTAAATCCTAGCCCATACCAATTGCGTTTTGGGCTCTTCCTTTGCCTTTTTTCTAATGTTTTTTTTTTTACTCCTGCGCAGATGCTATCTTTTCTCTTCTTTGAGTTGAATTGTGTCCCAAATTTAATATATACCTAAAATTAAAACAAATAACTCTTAATTAGTCCAATTTAAGCATTAAACCTATAAGAGTTTAGCAATTTATGTATAAAAAATTAATACAAAAAATGTCCATTAACACATTGCGATAGAAGTAATGGCAACAAAGTACGACATTGAAAAATTCAATAGGAGTAATTTCTCACTGTGAAAGCTAAAGATGAAGGCAATCTAAAAAGATAATTATTTGGCGTCCATTAGTGAACGACCAGTTGGAGTCACAGATGAAAAGTTGAACAAGATAGTGAGAATGTTATAGCTAATCTTCACCTAGCTTTAGCTGATTGAATATTATCTAATATAGAGGAAAAGAAGACTACGAAGGAAATATTAGTTCACCTCACAAAATTATATGAAGTCAAATCACTCTACAACAAAATTTTTCTAAAAAGGAAAATATACACTTTACGTATAGCGGAATCCACTTCGATGATTGAGCATTTAAACACTTTGAATACTCTATTTTTGCAACTCGTGTCATTGGTGCACACAATAGCAATAAGTGAACGTGCGAAACTTCTACTTCAAAGTCTACTAGATTTGTATGATCAACTCATCATAACTTTAACAACTAATACAAACACTTTAGCTTTCGATGACATTGCAGCTGCTATTCTGGGAGAAAAGAGCCAACACAAGAGCAAGAAAGAGAAGTTGGCAAGTTTGCAATAAGTGGAGGCCTTGACAGTAATGAGAGGTAGATCAATGGAACGTGGTCCAAGTGGGAGTCACAATCATAGTAAATCAAAACCCAGGAGTGAGAAGAATTATAAATGCTATAATTGTGGTAAGAAAGGTCACTTGAAAAAAAGATTGATGGAATCTAGACAAGAAAGATTATGTTCCTCAAGGAAATGTTTCAAGCAGTTCAGATGATGGAAGTACAATGATTTGTGAAGTAGCAACAACTATTGAGGCAAATGAAGATTTGCTGATGTTTGGTTATTTGATTTAACAGCTACTTTTCATATAACCTCTCAAAGAGAATGGTTCCATCAATATGAATCTATCTCTGGAGGATCTGTATATAGTTGTAATGATTAAGCTCTTAAGATCATTGGTATTGTCACCATCAAGTTAAAGTTGTATGATGGTACAATTCAGACTATTGAAAAAGTTCAATGTGCGGAAGACCTAAAAAAGAATTTGTTATATGTGGGATAATTGGATGATCTCGGTTTCATATTTGAGATTCAAGATTCAAGAATCAAAACAGAATCATGAAGGTGATTAAAGGAGCACTTGTATTTATGAAAGCAGAGAACAGAGGTGCAAATTTGTACATGCTGAAGGAAGAAACTTTGTAAGAAGGAGAAGCATCAGTTGCAGTGACTAGTCCAGATGACAAATCTGCAATGACGTGGCATAAAAAGCTTAGACATATGTCAAAACAAGGAATGAAGATACTTGTATAGAAGAATCTACTTCCAGGTCTTACAAAGGTTTCACTACCCTTATATGACCATTGTATTGTGAGTAAGCAGCATCGATTAAAATTCAACACATCAAAGTTCAGAAGCAAAGAAATTCTAGAATTGATTCACTTTGATGTATGGCAAGCACCAAGTATGTCACTAGGAGTAGCAATTTTTTTTGTATCATTTATAGGTAATTATTCAAGGAGATGATGGTTATTTCCTATCAAGAGGAAAGTAGATGTGTTTCTAGTCTTCAAATTTCACAAGGTGTGAGTGGAACTCGAATCTGGTAAGAAGATTAATTGTTTGCGGTTAGATAATGAAGGAGAATATATTAGTAAAGAATTTGATGAATTTTTCAAGTAAGAAGGCATGAAAAGGCAGTTCACAACGACGTAAACTCCTTAACAAAATGGAATAGCAGAGTTGATGAATAAAACTCTGTTGGAAAGAACAAGAGCGATATTGAGAATTGCAAGCTTAGATAAGAAATTATGGGCAGAAGTAGTCAATACTGCCTGTTATGTGGTGAATCGAGATCCATTAACTGCAACTGAGTTGAAGACACCGATGAAGATGTGGGCTGGTAAACTAGTGGATTATTCAAACCTTCATATATTTGGAAGTTCTGCCTATGTGATGTTTAATACCCAAGAAACTACAAAGTTGGATCCAAAATCTAGAAGATGCATGTTCTTAGGGTATGCTGAAGGTGTGAAGGAGTATCATTTGTGGGATCCCACTGCTTATAAGATTGTTATCAGTAAGGATATTATCTTCATGGAAGATAAAGATCAAAAGTAAGCAGAAAATGTTGACACTGTACAAGAGAATCCAGAAACTACAATAATACAAGTAGATAGGGAAGTTGATCAAAATGATTCTTTTGAAGTTGCATCAGAGCATGAGGAGCAAGAATCAATTGAATATTATGTTCCAAATACTCAGAGATCAACTCACATAAGAAGAGTACTGAGTTGGCACTTAGATTATATTATGGAGGGCAATATTACATATTGTATTTTAATTGAGGATGAGGAGCCACCAACCCTTCAAGAAGCAATGAATAGTTCAGATGCATCTTAATGGATGATAGCAATGCACGAAGAGATTGAAGCACTTCATAAGAATAAGACCTAGGAGTTGGTGTCACTATCACAAGGAAGAAAGCCTATTGGCAATAAACGGGTTTACCAGTTCAAGCAAAGTGGTGATGATCAAGTGGAGCGATATCATGCTAGATTGAAAAGGATATGCTAAAAAGAAGGTATTGATTTTAACAAAATATTTTCTCCTGTAGTTCGACTCACTATAGTTCGAGTAGTTATGACAATGTGTGTTATATTTGACTTGCATATTGAACAGTTAGAAGTGAAAACAACAATTCTTCATGGAGATTTTGAAGAAGAAATTTATATGCTCCAACCATAAGGTTTTGAAGAAAAAAGGAAAGAGAGCTTAGTTTCCATGTTAAACAAATCTCTATATGGTTTAAAGTAGGCACTGAGGTGTTGGTATAAGGGATTTGATTCCTTTATCATGAGCCTTGGATACAGTAGATTGAATGCAAACCCTTATGCATATTTCAAGAGGTTTGAGAAAGATGATTTTATAGTCTTGTTGTTGTATGTAGACGACATGTTGGTAGCAGACTCCAACAAAGATTATATCAAAGAATTAAAGACACAGTTGGCTAGGGAAATTGAAATGAAGGACTTGGAACTAGCAAACAAGATTCTAAGGATGCAAATTCACTGAGACAAAAAATGAAAGATTTGGCATTCTCAAAAGAATTATTTAAAGAAGATCTTGCGGCGATTCAACATGCAAGATTGTAAGTCAATTTATATCCCTCTTCCTATTAATTTCAAGTTATCCTCAAGTATGAGTCCTATCATTGAAGAAAAGAGGAAGGAGATGTCTCAAGTATCGTATGCATCAGCAGTGGGAAGCCTGATGTTCTCTATAATTTGTACAAGACTAGATATTGCATATGTAGTGGAAGTGGTTAGTCGATACATGGCAAATCCTAGTTGAGAGAATTGGAATAAAGTTAATAGGATTCTCATATATATCAAGGGAATCTCAGATGTTGCATTGTGTTATGAAGAATCGTATTTTACGATCAAAAGATATGTTGATGTTGATTATGCAGGTGATATTGATAAAAGTATATCCACTACTAGATATGTGTTCACATTAGCTGGAGGGGCTATGAATTGGGGTTTCAAAATTGTAGACAATTGTGGTTACATTAACAACAGAAGAAGAATATGTAACAGCTACACAAGCCAGTAAAGAAGCAGTGTAGTTGAAGATGTTATTGGAAGAATTTGGGTATAAATAAGATAATATTGCTCTGTATTGTGACAGTCAGAGTGCTTTGCATCTTACAAAGAATCCAGCATTTTATTCAAAGACAAAGTACATTTGAGTTTTGTTTCATTTCATTCGTGATAAAGTGGAAGAAGGAACAGTGGACATGCAGAAAATCCATACCATAGACAACCTGGCGGATTTTATGACAAAAGCAGTTAACGTTGACAAATTTATATGGTATTAATCCTCCTGTGACCTAATAGAGATGTAAGCAATATGAAAAGACAGGGTAGAAAGAATAGTGTGAAGATCTAATTGACTCTTAACCAAATCTTCAAGTGGGAGAATTGTCAAAAATAATAGACACTATTTTTGGTGCTTACCAAAGTTGAAATATATATAAAAAAAGACAAGGATAGCTGGCCAAATGGCCAGCCATCCCACACAAATACGCAAGAGATGAAGAGAACAAATAATCCCATTAGCAGAGAAAAGAAACAAGAGTGAGTGAAAAGAGAGACAAAATATTTTGTATATTTTGTGAGTCTAGTTTTTCTTCTTGTAATTATCCATTTTTTGTAGTAAAATTTTTCTATTCTTGCTTGTAGTTTTTACCCTAATTTAAAAGTTTTCTACGTAAAATCTGTCCGTCTATTTTATCTTCAATATTTTTAGTTTCGTTTTAGTTGCGACCCTACTCTGTCCAAATACTAACAAATTTGTCATTGTGGAGTTTGTATGTGGAAAATGAAAACTGTACAACCTTCTATTAGATGGCTTAAGGTTTTGAAAAAGTATGCTAAGTCCATTTGTAAATATAGTAGTTATTTTTACTTTGGGAATAATTATAATTCATAATAGACTAACTATAGTGGCAGTGTTACCTATAAAATAGGTATCCGCGGGCCTCAACATGTTTAGAAGTCTTTAAGTGTATCAACCATATGAGATACTTCTTGTCTGGTCCAGTATAATTTCCTTTGTGAATCAAAATATAGCTTATTGGTTCCTACTACTAGAGGTTGATTCCTGATTTTGTTATTTCTGTTTTTGTTATAGGAATATATCTCTTAACTTAAATATAATTTCAAAATTTTAAATAAATGTAAGTATATCTTAGTTTTTTAAAATCGAAAATTTAGTTTATTTAATTTTCATTTGTTCTTTTTTATTTTTTGTACAACTTTGATGAGAAACATACTCTTTAAAAATAAAATACATATTTTCATGTTTCAAAAATTGAAACCATACATTTTTATGGTATATACCGTAAATATAAAGGAATGAAGTAAGTACATGGTATATAGTATTAGTATTTTTTTTTTAAATTATAAGTTTAATTTCATTAGGAAAAAATAATATATAACTTGATAATTACTAAGAGGATGGGGTACAATAAACCCTAAAATAAACCATTTATTTTTAGATGCATTGCGGACTTAATAGTTATGTAGAAAACATACTGAAGCATGATAATTAAAAGCTTGAGACAAAGAATGTCACTGCTATTATTTTCTTAGAAATTAAAGATGCTCTCTCTTGGCATCTTTTGGTTCTATTATTTGGTTGATAGTGGACGATACCAACATGACCAAGGAATTTTCATTTTCCGACCCTCCAATTGGTCAAGTCTTTTCTCTCGCTCTCTCCATCTTCTCTCAATTTTTTTTTTTTAAAAAGCAAACATTTCTTTTTGTTACTTAAAAAAACATGTAATTTTTGTGTACATGAGGGAAGGCAAACACGTGTGTCGGAGCTTGCACCAATCTGGAGGCTAACCGGCTACCGGGAAGCCGAGAGAAGACAATGGTACGGACAATGCCACAGTCCAGAAATAAATGGGACTTGTGGCCCGTGGGTCCTCTTAAGTTGTCACCACAGTTTTATTGTTTCCAGATCATCTTTATTTTCTTTATTAAGATGTTAATTGAATAAAACACACCTACTTCAAATGAGATATATGACGACATCAGATAATTGAACTCACTTTATTAATAAAATAAAAAAAACTATCGCCTCACTGGATAACCCGACCCGATTAAGTTCTTCTTTTGTTTGTTTCCCTAAACCTGTTTTTGTCCAGTATCATTTTCTTCATTTTATCCGGATAACTATACACATATTTTCCCACAAAAAAAAAATTATTAGGCTCTTCACACCCAAAATCAAAGGGAAAACAGCATGTAGGGATTCTCAACACTTGATTTGACGACACCTTTTTTCCTTCATCTTTGGACTTTACGGTCCCATTCATTATGGCTGTTGCTTATTCTCTCTTATCATTTTCCTAGGTTTGGAATGAGTAATATAATAGAATCGCAAGGAATGATATCAATACCATATATTGGTGTAGATATCATATTTGAATTTAGTACAATAATATTTGAGCAATGGTCAATATTGAGTACTATTTTAGATAATTTTTTAAATTTATAAAATAATTCTTAAATTGTTTTAAAATTACAAAATAGTATCTTAATATATTGTATTATATAATTTATAATTTTACATCAACCTTATCTCTAAAAATTATAATAATAAAAATTTTAAATAATAATAATAATCTATTAATTTATATTACCTCTCACATATTTGACATATAAATAATAACAATAATTAATATAAAAATATCATAAAATATAAAAGTAGGGATAATACAAAGTATTTAAAATATTATAATTTTATCATATAATAAATAATATTACATCAAAACATCATATAAAAAGAATAATAAATATCCATAACTTTATCAGTATTACAATTTATAATAAGAGTTCATATCGAGAAAACAACTAATTAGAAGTAAAACATGAAATAACAACATTTATAGTTATATTGCATATAGAGAATTTAATATATACATCAAATATAGGTGAAACTAAAAGAAAAAGAGAAATGAAAACTTAGAATATCAGTTCAAATCACATTAACCTTAATTTTTATTTGGTACAATATTCTCATCATTAAGAGGACTCTCGTCATCACCATCATTTAAATTTATTATACCAAATAACATATTAATATTTTCTTATCTAAAATTATCTTTCAAGTCATTCTCATTTATCAAACTCAGTTCTTTAGAAATCCAATTCGCCAAAAGATTGATATAGTCAAGATGAATTGCATCCATAAAACTACTTGTTTTATTAAGAGTCCTAATAAAAAGATTAAATTATTAAGAAATTATAAGAAATTATAATGATAGTAAAATACATTTGTCAAAGCTTTAAGATGTATTGAACGAAGACTAAGTTTTTTAATCTTTTGTATTCCAATTTATTTCTTTTTTTAAAATGGATGAATTCAAATATGCTCTAAGAAATCATGTTGCCCTCACGGATTGACTTATAATTCAAATTGCAAATTTTTGCAATTCTAGAACACCAGTCCTAAATTGGTCCCACCAAGGAATTATAAGACAACAAAATTAATATTATAAATAAAATAAAATGATGATTAATTTCTTGCAAGTAAAAAAAGGTTAAAAAAGATATATACTTGGATTACGCTTGTCTCTTTGACGAATAGCATTAGGCATATCAAAATCACTAGAAGCATCTTTATAAACCTCCATTTATCTGCTTAGGAGATCTTGTCTCATCTCATGGAAAATAATTGTTGTAATAATTAATAGCATTCTCCTATTAACTTCAAATTTCATTGTAAAATTTGGTCTAAGATAGACATTGGGATTAAAAAATGCCCCAGCTATAAACAACAGAGAGTAAAGTTGCCTTTCTTATTAATTATTGTTGATTTCAAGATAAGGTATATATAAAGAAGGCTTATCTTTCAGATTGGCCTTAATTGTTTCGTTTTCTCTTTCCATGACATCATAAAAACAACTTACAGTAACCATCTCATCACTACCAGCTATATGAAGTACTCTCACTAAAGGCTCAAAAATTCAGATTAGAAAGTGACACTAGGATCAAGATTCATGATCTTCAAGTATAATTTTAAATATCTTAACTACATTGTTAGACCTAACATACTATGACGCAACCTACTTATCACTTGTAAACATTTTTCTTAACTCTTTCTTCATCAAAACAAGACACCGAAGCGATAAGAATTAGTTGCAAACCTTAATCTTTTTCCATGTACTTTATAACCAGAACCATTATCAATAATGAATTGAACAACTCTTGCTAGCCCAACTTTATTCACAACTTCATCACATATTTGAAATAAAGTATCAAAATTTTTAATAAGGTCAGATACATCAATAGACTTTAAAAACATTATCCCTTTTTAGAAACATAAACTAAAAATTGATAATAAGTCATGTCTTCTATTTATCCAACCATCACTCATAATTGAACATCCATAAGTTGCCCAATTCTTTCTTCTTTCATCTAAATAACTCTTTATTTCATAAATAGAGCTACTTACAAGTTTACTTTTATAGTCATCAATTGAAAGATCCTTATATCTTGGATTATAAGAGGCATTAGCATCTACCATAGGTTAGTAATAATAAGACTAGGTGACATTGAATGATTGACTTGAATCATACGACCATCTAACTACTCCCACGTCCATATTATGAGTCACTTATTTAGATTGTTAGGCACTATGGATTGAAGGTTGAGTTTTAGGAGACTAGAGATTGGTGATAGTAGAGACGATATAGAATAAGAGAGCAACAGTGGATGATGGAATTGCTAATAGGTCTTATGCAATCACTTGCATGATTGAAAAATTATTTTCACAACTCTTCCACCATTACAATACATCAAACTTCACATCTTCCATCAAATCTTTATCTAACTCCATCTTATTGTACAGACTCCTAGCCCTTTTTTATTTCACAAATTTTGTAAGAGAAAGTAATAAACTACTCTTAGAAGATGAGTTCGAACCTGAAACTGAAGCCAGAGTTGAACAACCTAAACTACTACTATCCCAATCCTAAATTTTGTCCATTCTTAGTTGATAACGATTAAATAAATTTGATATGTGTAAATTGCATCGTGTTTTTGGGCATAGTTTGATGTGTATTTAGTCATTAATTCAATTATTTAGTATGTGCTTAGGTTAAAATTGTGTTACTTTATTAATTATTACCAAAGTGATAAGAGTTAGTTGCAAACCTTGTTATAGTAGGATGATACAAATTCTTACTATTATTGAAATCCTTCCTTTTCAAATTTAAGACTTATGTAATTGTAGATAAACTTGGTCACTTTCTTTACTTTTTCACAGTCTGATCATTGATAGGGAAATATCTAGCATCTTTTATATTTTCTAATATTAGATCAATGCAATGTGTAACAGAAGGAGTCCAATAAAAATAATTATACCTAATTTAGAATATTTTTCCATGTACTTTATAAGTAAAACCATTATCAGTAATGAATTGCATAACATTTGCTAGCTCAACTTTATTCATAACTTCATCAAATATTTGAAATAGAGGATCAACATTTTTAGTAAGGTCAGATGCATAAATAGAATTTAAAAACATTGTCCCTTTAGCAAAATAAACTAAATATTGATAATAGGTTCATGTCTTCCTATTTGTCCAACCATCACTCATGATTGAACATATATAAGTTGCCTAAGTCTTTCTTTTTTCAACTAAATAACTCTTTATTTCATAAACAGAGCTACTTAGAAGTTTACTTTTATAGTCATAATTGAAAGATCCTTATATCCTGGATTATAAGAGGCATTAGCATCTACCATAGGTTAGTAATAATAAGACTAGGCGACATTGAATGTCGACTTGAATCATACGACCATCTAACTACTACCATGTCCACATTATGAGTTACTTAGTTAGATTGTTAAGCACTATGTATTGAAGGCTAAGTTTCAGGAGACTGGAGATTGGAGATAGTAGAGATGATATAGATTAAGAGAGCAACAGTGGATGATGGAATTGCTAATAGGTCTTATGCAATTATTGGCATGATTGAAAAATTATTTTCACAACTCATCTACCATTATAATACATCAAACTTCACACCTTCTTCTGTCAAATGATTATCTAAATCAATCATATTGTACGGACTCCTAGCCCTTTTTTATTTCATAAATTTTGTAAGAGAAAGTAACAACTGCTCTTAAAAGACGAGTTTGAACCTGAAACTAAACCTAAAGTTGACATCCTAAACTACTGCGATCCCAATCCTAAATTTTGTCCATTCTTATTTGATAATCATTAAATTAATCTGATAAGTGTAAGTTGCATCATGTTTTAGGGCATAGTTTGATATGTGTTGTATAGTTTGATATGTGTTTAGTCGTTGATTCAATCATTTAGTATGTGTTTAGGTTATAATTATGTTAGTTTGTTAATTATTTATGTTTTAAGTGTTTTAAGGGTTAGTATAAGCTTTCGAGCTTAAATATTATTTATTTGAGATACTTTGATGTGTTTACTAGTATTTTAGGGTCAACATCGAAAAATTGAGGAGTTTTAGAGACATTTGGGCTAAAACAATAGGCCGCGATCATAACAGAAGTCTAGGGAATGGCCCATAATCGTGGCCTAGATGCCATGATCGTGACAGAAGGCTCAGATGTGAGCCAAGATCATGGAAAACATGGCTATGGTCGTGGCCTATGTCAGGCAGATGCACACACCTACAAATGTCAAGTTTTGAGGGATTTTTTTTGACCTTTTAGACCTCGAAAAATCTTAGGGTTACCTAAAACATAAAAAAATATAAAAAGAACATAAAGACGAGAGAAAAGGAGCTTTATATTCAGCCACTTTTGGAAACCTTAAAGAGGGAGAAAAAGAAGAGAGAGAGAGAGAAGAAGAAGAGGAAGAAGGAGGAAGAAGAAGTGGATCCTAATGTCGTTGCTCCTTGGATCAGGTGGTATCACGATGCCGCTACCTTCCCGATTTATCCAACCTAAGTTCCATTTTCTCTTAATTTCCTTATTCATTTAAATGTATAAAGTTGATATGGATTGTACAAAATGGATTTCAGGTTGTTGATAATGTTCTAAACTCCCCTTTTAGATTTTACTTTGAATTAATGTTAATTTAGTTATTTTTATGTTTATTGGTTTAGCTGTTGTGATTGATTAATGTATTTGCATGTTTCGGTAACAAATTAAGAGGGTGAGCTAGATAAAAATGATTAAATTAGATTAATAGGAGTTAGGTAATCTAATTGACTACTTAATCAATCTAGTCGGTAATTTCATGGAGAGAGATCCCGAGTGAGACTTTATTATTTATTAGAGAGCTTTAAAACTAATTAAAATGGGTAATTTGTGAATTGAGAGATTGCAAGTTTCATAATTCGACTAGGATTTACAATTTAGGGTTTAATGGTTATAACTTAAGAGAGAGTAATCAACCTTATAACTGTCTAAAATTGACATCCCGTAAACATATAAATAGTTAGATTAGCATTAATGATAGGTAAAATCCCCTCTCTGATAACTTGATTAACTCTCTTAATGGACTTTCATTGTGACCTGTGTGACTGCTCAGTTTAATTATGTCTTGTTGAATTTTTTGCTTTACAATTCTGGAATCAATTTCTAGTATTTACTTTCGATGTTCACTTGTGTAGTGTTTATTTCTTTTTATTATTTTCTTTAAGACTTAGACGAATTAAGATTAAGCTACTACCCTCCTCGTCGGATCGACTCTTTAATACTACAAAGTACAACTCGTGCACTTACGAATTATTAAGGGTTTTATAAATTGTAAAACTTGCTCAACAAAATCATACCACATTTTTTTATTAACATTTATATGCGTTTAAGCTTGATCACTATACAACACATTATATATAAAATTGACTCCCTCCATCTTGTATCTTGGGTCCAACATAAATAAGACTTTAACAATATGTCCAATCATATACCAATAAGAATTCAACTTCCCCATCATTTGCTCAGCCATAACTCGAATAACCTCATTGGAATCAAGCATCCAATCAGATAAAGCTTTCTTTGTCTCACACATAGTATCAATATTGTGAAGTTGGATATTTTGTTCCCCGAGAACAATTCATTCACATTATAAAATAATTCCAACTTTGCACAATTTTATCTAGCCAACTCATATTGGTCTTTTGTAGGCATACAAGTGTATTGAGAATCTCTTTATCTCAATTTAGTAAGCAGATCAACATATTGGATTGTCGATTCCAACATCATAAATGTTAGGTTCCATCTGGTTTGACAATCTAAAATCAACATCTTCGTACTTGGAATGCATAGCTATCTTACAATTTCTTCAAATTTCTGTACTCTTTAGGTGTTACACTCCAATATAAGACACTATTTCAAATTGAATATTCTTTTATTATATCTATCCCATCTTTCACATTCAGAATATACCTAAAACAATGCATATGGAATGACCTTTTACTAACCAACGAGCTCCCAACTAGTAACTTATTCTTCAAATTTTCAATCATAACATCATTCATGCTATAATTGTCATCAATTGTTATATTGGATAATTTGGTGTCAATATTAAAATCTATCAAATAGCCTCCCAATACGATTGCTAACCTTTTACTTATATGTGGCACTGACACATAAATGAACTTATAATGTACAAATATTACTAACATCAATCAAAACATAATGAGAAGTAAATGATAACAATATTAAAAATATAAATTACCTCAAAATTTTATTACATAAAGTTTAGTCATTGTCAACATAATGTGCCATCAACGCCATATAACCTTTCTTTTGATTATCGACTATTTGCATGTCTGTTGTAAAGACAATCTGTCCTTTAATACTAAAAAATGTTCTTAAATTTTCTTTCTTTTTATCCTCATATATCTTCATAATGTCTTAACATACTTCGAGCTAGTACCTTAAAAGTCGATTGTAGTGAGTTGTCAAACATCCTAAATCTTTTGATATCAATTATGGAGAGTTGTTGTTCATCACCAATTATTAGAGAAGTTGTCAAAAATCTTGATGTGTTGTTGTCACAAGATGTTGCAATCATTACATTCTTCCTTTTCATAAGGTTAGAAGTAAAAAATGTTTGACCTCTATCATTTTTTTTCCACTACGCGAATCCACATATCTCTTTAAATGAGAGGTTTTACCTTTTGAACTCTCGACCAACAAGAAGTAAATCACACGTTAATATATTGAGCAATAATATGATCAAGATACACAAGAAGGGGGGTTGAATTGTGATAAACTTTTCGTTAATCCCTTCAATAACAATTGCTTGTTCTTTCAGAAAA
>JANJEY010000004.1:52593652-52604026 GCA_024703695.1 Erythroxylum cataractarum | reverse complement strand
ATGATTTGTTTATGAAGAATCAAATAAGTTAGGTTTTGTTTGAGAATGAATTCTCAAAAAGGGGAAAATTGTATTGAATTGAATGAAACGAAAGGAATGAAAAAAAAAAGAAAAAAGACAAAAAAATTGTACCGGATTTCCGATATGTCTTAGTCTAGGTTTCCAACGCTAATTTGGTTTTCCTAAGTTTTTGCGTTTCTCAGATGTCAGAAATTTTTTTAAGTAGCTTGACCTGTTTGTTTGCTTTGATTCAATTCGTTTTATTTCTGAGCCAATTTTTTTCCTATTTATTTTTGCTTTCCGATTTCGATTGGCCTCTGATATATCTGTGCTTTTGATTCCGTTTCAATTTGTATGTCGTCTTTGTTTTGATTCACTTTTGATTTCAAAACTATTCGATTCGTTTCTGATATGTTTTCGATTCTCCCTCTTTATTTCGTCTTTGTTTATTTCTGTTTTCCATATTTCTCTGGTTGGGGTCCGGTCTCTAGATCAAGTACTAACAAAATCCTTCATTGAGAAGTATTTGTTCAGTCATCCTTTAACTGTAAATAACATTACTACATCATTCCCAATGAGCATAATGTTATCTACATATAGGATTAGGAAAGTAACCTTGCCTTGTTGTATCCTTTTATAGACACAAGACTTATCTTGGTTTCGTATCAATCCATAAGTTTTGATAGACTTATCAAACCTAATGTTCCAAGACCTAGATGCTTGCTTCAAACCATAAATGTACCTTTGCATTTTGCATGCCTTATGCTCATTAGTTGGCTTAATAAATCCTTCTGGTTAGGCCATATAAATGGTCTCCTCAAGATCATCATTAAGAAATTTGGTCTTGACATCCATTTGTCATATTTCATAATTGAAATAGGTTGTTATGGCTGAAAGAATTCTGATGGACTTAAGCATGGCAACCGGAGAAAATGTCTCCTCATAGTCTATACCCTCCTTTTGAGTATAGCCTTTAGCTACTAGTCAAACTTTAAAGGTCTCAACCTTTCATGTTTTCCTCTTTTCCTTTCGTAGATCCATTTACACCTTATGGCTTTTACATCTGGTGGTAGATCTACAAAGATCTAGACTTTATTAGCGTACATGGAATCTATTTTTGATTCCATTGCCTTGAGCCATTTTTTTACATCAACATCATTAATAGCCTATGTCTATGCAATAGGATATGTTTCTTCTTGGTCTGAGATGACTATAATGCCTTCTCCTACTATATTCTGTGGACAACTAAACGAGTAAAACATATACCATATATATTTCTATCACATAAAAATATGCAACATACAAAATATAATTGTCAACTCATACATCACATATAGGAACCGAAATCATGCATAATAAAATGTCTCTAATACCAATTGTTAGATCACAAATGAAAGCATACTAGATTTGTCTAAATGGTAGATTTCAAAAACTTTTTCCGAAATCAAAATGCAACAGAAGCATAATCACCAATTCAATATGTTTAATCCATACATGATATGGTATTAGAAAAATAAGTGACATAAAAGATGGTAGAAATTTTACTGACTCCTTAGCTACAGCTTTGAATCCTCGCTATGGTATCCTCTCTTTGCTATTGTATCCTCTCCTTGCTATTGTATCCTAAACCAATCCAATCTACCACTTGTTCTTCTTGGACAACTTGGTTAGCAAGATCCTTTAGTGGGAAAGGAGAAGAAATATTGTAGAATTTTACTTTAGTTAGAAGAACCAAAACTAAGAGGCACTCTCTTTGCTACTTTTGGTCATGAAAAAAAGGAGAGTAGAATTCCAACCAATTCAACGCCTCTTTCTCTTTCTCAAAACGAAAGAGAGAGCAACAAATGAGATCTTCTCATTTGTTTAATATGGTTAAATGAAAAGACAACACCAAAAGTAAGACACTCATTTTCGGTTAACAAATGAAAGAAGGGAGAAAGAACATCAAATGCATCACTCCCTTCTTTAATCAAAAGAATGCTAAAAGGTTTACAAGTTTTTCTATATGCCAACATTAAACGACAACCATTAAACTATTTAATGATAAGATCATTAAACCATATAATGAAGGCACCATTAAACCATTTAATAATGATGAAGCATGATAAATACTCACCTTATATTTAGCAATTCAATGCTTAATATGCAGCCATAAAATTTACCTACATAAAACGGAAAATTAAATCATGTAATTTTGATTTTTGCCCTCCTTTTTTTGTCTTTACAAAATTTGTTTTAATTTAATTAATATTATTTATTAATCAAACCAAAATGCAACCCAATATTCAATGTTCACTTTGGGTTTCACTTAATTAGAATAATCCCAACATTTAATCATAGGATTAAAACCCAATTCATTTAACTATTAATTAAATTGTTCCGGTATTATTATTCTTAATCTAATTCGTTCCTTTCTTCTTTCTTATTTTTTGGTAACCTCTATTTATATTTCTTACTTTGCTTTATAACTTTCCTAGAAGCCAAGAGGGGAATCTAATTGGACTTATATAATTCAAGCCCCAATAAGCCCATAATTAATTTAATCTCATTAAAATTAATTCCAGTTTATTGACCAAATGTCACTCCACTAAAGACAATTAGCCGAACTCTTGAATTACTAAATATTATGAGAACATATGTTTTAAATAAGATGCCCAATCGCAAACTCTATTATGAACCATATTATAGCCATCCACACAATAAAGGGTAACCATTTTACCCTTATGTTGGTTTTTTTTTTCTAGATCTTTCATTTTACTCTATATGGTGATTAACAATAAGATTTCATCTTGTTGTTAAGACTTGATGGGTAGCTAGTCCATCAAACTAATGGTACCAGTTTAATCACCAATCTCTGTAAAACATCTAGAAGTGATGATATCACTATAAACTCTTTATTTAAGTGAATGTTCCCTGATACATGTTTTAATAAATAATTCCAATATGCAGACATTGGATTGATACTCTGTAAAAATCTATTCCAATCATATCGAAAATTATAATGAAACACATATGAGTTCATTACTCATCAAGATTGTGGCCCATAATAAACGAATGGTAAAGTGTATGTTTTAAGATTAAAGAAACGGCCTACTTTAATCTCTAAAAACATAAGTGATTTCAGATTCATTTAATACTGCCATTATCGATAGCTGACTACTATCATGATATGAAACTTATCATTCCCTTGAAGTAAACTCCTTTACTTACATGGAGATAATAACAACACTACAGTCTAAACCATAATCAAGCGACCAATTTCCAACTTGATTATTCAATTATGAATCAATTAATTTAGATTCTAATAATTTACATGTTTCCTATACATCTCCATGTATATATATATATATATTAGTTACAAAAGAATCTTGGTACCATATAACTAGTTATATAATGCTCATATAAATAAAACCAAACTCTTTTATTTTATTACTAATAAATATTTTCATTACAAAACTAATTGGAAGAAGGTTAAGTTATATGTAAATACATTTGCTTTCAATGGCACTATATTTACATAACTCCAACAATATAAGCACAAGCATTTGTAATAATGACCAATGAATATATTAAGTAATTACATTTTACATGTACTCACCTAAGTTCCCGATTTTCAAACATTCATAGCTAACACAACACTTTTATCATTTAAAACACATTTGTGTTCATAGGTATACTTCATTCCTTTAATAACTTATAAGTTCCAAAATTGGATAGTTTGTTATCTAATAACATCTTTTTTAAGTTATCACTTCAATTAAAAATCCAAATCATATTTAGCCCTTAATGAACTTATTCCACATCAAACTAGGTTCTTTTTACACCTTAATTAAGTCCAATTAAACTATTATATAGTACCTTAACCTTATATGGTCCAACAATTGCCCAAAACCAATCTTTTCTCCTTCCTAAGTACATCCCACAACCGTGGGAATAAGTGTAACACCAGCATACCCCCTGGAAGGATATGCAGATGCTACATATACCATGCCAAGAAAACATATCATACCAACAATTCCAAACATTCTCAGAAACTTACGCACCATACATTACTTTACATTTCATTATGTTTTAAACATACTATATAACATGTAATGACATAACACAAATATATTACATGCCTTGAAAATCCAAATGTCTTTTTGTGTATAAAAATTACAAACTATATATGCAAAATACAAACTGTCTCATCATATTGAGTATAAGTCAGTAACAACAACAAACTGAAAATTATTCACAACAAAACACAATCTTTATTGGCCATTGCGATTATCTTTGTCCCAATGTTTATACCCTTCTATCTAAACCTGAACCTACACGGGGCAAATCCACTGTGCTAAACATATAGCTTAGTGGGGAATAACTAAACAAGATATATAATGAAAACTATCTCTAAACATTTACATATTCAAAAGCAATTCAAATATCATTAATCACATAACCGAATGTAACATAGTAAAACATAATATATATTTGGTCCAAAGCATAGCTCACCAATGTCATAATTCAAACACAATGTATTTCAGAACTAAAAATAATTTATCAATATAGAATATTTCTCATATTGAAACAAATCATTTAAGTCTCATTTCAGAATGTACAAATGTCATAACTGAATATCAAAATAGGGCATAAACCCTTCTGATCAGAATATGATTTGAACCAGAATAGACTTTGTTTATATCAAAACTAAAAATGTATTAGAATACAAAACAAGTTAGAATGCTAATTCGTTTTACAAAAGTGAGTAACGAGACTTATACAGGGCATACCGTAATCGGTATCACAGAACAATAGAGACTTATGTCCAATAAAAGGAGACACCGAAGTGTCAGTAATAGGAGACATCGATGTGTCACAGGAGTAGCAACAGACCCTTCTAGGCATGCTTATTTACCTACAACTAGGACTTAATAATTTTAAAACAAAACAAGTTCATTTCAGAATCCCTATGTGAGGAACATATCGCAAAATATTCAACTTGACATAATCATAGATTCCAAACAAAATAACATGTCATACAATATCCAAACTCTCCTTCATTCATATAACATCTCCAAAATTCCAGACCTAAACATTTGGTAAACAACAATTTTTTTCTTAATAATTTCAGATGATAATGAAACTTGGTGCAGAGGAAGAACAATATGTGAGGAGTTTTTGGTCCAAATTTCAAGTCAATCAGAGGTTTATATAAGAAGTTATGTCCAAAAGAGTAAAGGATGTTCAAAACTATCATAATACATCCACTATCACGATCTTACTTGTGCATGATCGTGCACTTCCAATTGATCCTCCTACATCACGATTGTGTTTTTGCACAATCATTTGACCCCTTCATGACCCTTTAGAGTCACGATCACGCACCTTTTATTCTAACTTCTTCCAGCTCTTCCCAAAACAAAATTTCGGTTCAATTTTACACGGTCATTTTGATAATAAAAATGAAGGATTTAAGCCAAACATTCTTCTGAAAAAATGTTCCTTTATGTCTTACATTTCTAATGACACCAACTTTATGAAATTTATTTTAGTATTTTGAAAGTTATACCTAAAATACTACATATTGTCCTCAAACAGTGACAAAATCCATAAACTTAATTTTAAGCCAAATTTTGATACCTTTAGTGACAAAAATAATATTCTAATCCTTCTTAAAAGTTGTAGATATATGTATCTAATATAATCTATATTTAAATTCATCCCATTTGGATGCCTACAGGTCAAGATATGGCTAAAATACCAAACCTGTCAAGTGGACTGTTTCTTTCTAACCAGTATCTAGTATGTATCTAACCTCAATTCTTTCTTAATTTAGTACACATTTGATCCATTTCAAACATCAAACAATACATGTTATAACAGGATACCAAGTTTATAATTCCCTTACCTCACTAAAATTCAAATTTAACTCCAATAATCCAGCTAAACCAAGCCTCTAAACAACCAACATATACGTAAGTTTAATGTGCAACTTTCAGCATTAACAAGGTAATAATACATAGAATCATAAGACCTGCTTCTTAATGGAATAACTTAAAAAGCTTCCTAGTGTTAACGATCAAAACTCCAGCAAAGTCCAAAAATTGAGGGAAAATGGGAGGTTTCGGTGGAGAGAAGAAAGTGAAATGAAAAAAGAACAAAACATAAAATGTGTCCAACAGAAACTTGCTTCATCACCATCTAGGTGTCACTCCCATCATAAGGCATATGTCTTCTTTGCATGTGTTACATATGTCCTACACTTAAGCTACCATTTGTAACACTTCCATTAAACCATTTGTCACTTAATGAATGTTGCCAAATGCAATAATTTAATTAGGCCACTTATCACTTTATTAATAATTCCATTTGTCACATTCTTGCCAAGCCATTTGTCAGACCATGGATGATACCAAATGTCAATGCATTAGCTATGCCAAATATCACTAACTAATAGGCTTAATCATTCTAATTTTCATATACTGACTTAACTTGTCACCTGATAATTTTCCTAGTCCAAATCTACCTTTTAATTTAATATCTCAATGCTCTAATGGCCTCAATTAATCCTAAGTTACTAACTATAGTCCATCAATATCAAAATTCAAGTCATATGAAATTCTCATTCTTATCACAATTTTTAATACCTATCATGCATGTACTTTCGTATAACATATACCATTTCTAATGGGGTATAGTTTGGGACCTTACAATAGGCCTTATAAATCCCACAATCATGGGATGAGTGAACTGAAGGTTTATTCACTCACAATCTCCAATTTGTTTCCAAAACTTGACTTCTTCACTTCCATCTAACACACCTTCACCAAAGACCATCAATTTCACTTCAATTCTACCTTATTAATTCAAAAATCATTCATTAAGTAACTTACAAATCAATATCGTCCACACATCAAAACCAAACCAAAAGTTATCATACAAGGATCATTTTCCAGAATTTATTTATCATCATCTTAACACATATTTCATACCAATTCAATTATCATAAAACTTGTATTAATACATGCTATCAAATTTAGAACTCCATTACCTAATTACCTTCAAGTTTCTTCTTCAAAGAACTAACCAAACCAGCCCTTCATGCAACCAAAACACTTCTAAAATCCAAGTAGGTATAGGATAAGCTTAACACACAAAAGACAACAGTATAAAAGATAACTTGTGGTGGCTTTCTTGATGCAATATCTTGCAAGAATTACAAGTGAAATTGTAGCAAAATTTAGAACTAAGAGAGGTGAATGATTTCCGTGGAGATGCTTCAATAAAGGTTGTAGATACTTTTTACAAGTTTAACACCTAAGCTGCTAGGTTTCCTAATCGTGGAGGAGCACATGTCACCAATGCATGTATCACATTTGTCCTCCCTTTAAGCTACCAAATGTCACACACTTATTAGGCCATTTATCACTTAATCAATTATGCCAAATTTCATTCAATTATACTGCCATTTGTCCCTTATTTACTCATGCCAAACGTTAATGCATTAGCTATGCCAAATGTCACTAAATGTATAGGCTTAGTCATCCAATTTTCATGTACTCACTTCTCTTGCCACTTGAAATTTCTTTGCACAAATGTACATTTTAATACATCAATGTTATAATGGTATTAATTAATTCCAAATCACTAAGTATAATCCATTAAACCAAAATTCAAATCATATGCAATTCTCAATCATCTCACAATTTTTAACACCTATCATACATGTATTTTCATGAATATGTAACATTCCAACTAAGGTACAATTTGGAGCCTTATATGTAATCAAGGTCAAGAAGCACATTAAGCATATTGTTGTGAAGTGAATCATACGTTATTACAATGCTTACTATACTATGTATAAATGCACAAGAAGGGGGAGTTGAATTGTGTATTTCCCTTTTTTGAAAAACCTTCAAAATCGTTTTGTCAAAAGAAAAACTTGTTCTTTTCACAAGAACTACTGCAAATCAAATTTAATCGTATTCTTCGAAAACTTGTTTGAAAACTAAGTAAAATCGAAACTTTGAACGATAAGAGAGAAAAGGATAGAGAGAAGTTGAAACAGTAATTTTTATACTGGTTCACCCCAAACCGTGGGCCACGTCCAGTCCTCAGATGTCTTTCTGAGATTTCACTATCTCTCAACAACTTTACGAATATTCTTTTTTCTCTGAGCCTTTTCAGGTCTGTTTATAGTCAGTATTCTTTTACTCTTAGTCTCCGCAGGCTATCTGTACAACTTTCAACTAAAAGATATTTCAAGCTTTGTTATAGTAAGATAGCTCTAGACAAATCGCACAATAAACTCTCAAGTAAACTTTTAAAGAATTGTTGTATGCGCGTACGTTCATGTAATGTATGTGTCTCTAACTTTGCAATATTCAACTTCGACTCATATATATAACCTTCATCTTCAACAGCTTCTTGAATCTTGAAAGAAACGGTTATTCAGTTGAGTTCTGTAACTAACTCAAACTGATTCTTGATTCATACGTGATTTGTTTATGTCTGCTTTTGCTTTCGTCTGTTTTTGGCTTTTGTCTGCTTTTGTTTCCGTCTGCTTTTCATCTTCTGCTTTTGCTTTCGTCTGTTTTTGGTTTTCATCTGTTTTTGCTTCTGCCTGCTTTTGCTTTTGTCTGCTTTTATTTTCGTCTGCTTTTGGCTTTCGTCTGCTTTTCATCTAGTGTCTGTTTTTCAATCTCCGTCTGTTTTTCATTCTTTCATTATTTTTACTTCATCAAAATCATTAATGTAAAGTCATTTTGACTAAACATTCTCCCCCTTTTTGATGATAACAAATAATTATACAGATAAGAAAAAAATGGTTCACTCTCTGTCTTCTTCTGACTTTTACATTTTCTGCTTACTCTTCCTCCCCCTATCTTTTTCTTTCTTCTTCAAAAGTTCATCTCCTTTGTTCACCCCCTTTGATTTCTGCTTTTCATTCTTTTCTCCCCTATTTGTTATTAATAAAAAATGATTACAATCGATGATGCTTCAACAATTCTTTCACCATCTCCTTCAACTCCTTGACTTCTCTTCGTAGGTGCATTACCTCTGCTTGCAAGTCAAAAGGTAAAGCGGGTTCATCATCATCCTCCGGGAGTTCTTCAAAAGCAATTGTAGTAACATATGCGTCTGAAGATGGAATATTGTCTTCAAAAATCTAAAAAATAGGTGGTTGAACCAGTAAGTTGGGTTCAGGAAGGACTATGTCATAAGGAGCAGGTAGCCTTAACACTTGTCTTCCACACAAGGGTAGGGCTTCTTCTTCAATCGACAGTGTATTAGATAGTGGCCTAATACGCATTATTGTCTACAAAAGGGATTCAGTAAACGTCCCTTTAGTAAGCTTTCCCCCCCACTAGACAATGTCCATCCTTCGCTGTAGAACTGCTACTAGCTCTTGTAACCGTCGTCGACTTCTCTGAAGTGCATGCTTCATTTATTTTTCACACTTCTTCTTCAATCTGATCTGCAGACAGATCATCAATTACCCGTTCTGGTTATAACTTCTTCTTCCCCTTATTAACATCCATGGGACATCTTGGTTGAAGGTCTGGTACAACCTTTATCATCGTTTCCTCTGTAATCGGGTAAATAGTGTACAGTTGACTGGTCATTTTTGTAGGGTATGGTTTTGTAGTAGCATACCTCAAGACTTTATAAAAATTCCTTTCATCTTCATTCAACAGATGCTATGTCTCACTATTTATAGGAATAGGTTGTAAGTATACCTTTACTAACCTCCTCAGTGTATCCCTGATGATTATTGAAGTACTCCTTTTAGTCACAGGTTGAATTCCTTCAATCAACTGATTTCCAATTCGTCTTTCATCAGAAATTTAGAATAGTTGTATGGAACCAGACTGAGTTCTTCAGATTCCTCCTGTTGAACCTGTTAAGTCAAACCAGACTTTACGTATTAATTAATTTTGATAATAAACAAAGAGAAATATAAAAATGAAAAGTAGATGGACGCAAAGAAAAACAGACGAAAGAAAAACAGAAGGAAGAAAAACAGAAGGAAGAAAAGCAGAAGGAAGAAAAAGCAGACGGTACAAAAAACAGACGGAAGCTTTACGAAGTAAAAAGCAGACGATACAAAAATCAGACGGAAGCGTTACGAAGGAAGAAAAACAGAAGGAAGAAAAGCAGAAGGAAGAAAAAGCAGACGATACAAAAATCAGACGGAAGCGTTACGAAGTAAAAAGCAGACGGAACAAAAAAATCAGACGGAAGCGTTACGAGGAGAAAAGCAGACGATACAAGAAACAGACGGAAGAAAGAAACATCAGTTTAAGACGGTTATGGAGCTAAACTGAATAACCGTTTCTTTAAAGAATCAAGAAGCAGATAGTCAAGAAACAGTTGAAGATCCGACTATAA
>JANJEY010000004.1:52505162-52520209 GCA_024703695.1 Erythroxylum cataractarum | reverse complement strand
GTAAATGATTTTGGAATTTGTATATGAAATTGTGTATGATTCCGGAATATATATTTATGATTGATTTGGGAATTAGATTGAATTATGAGATTGGTATATTGAATTGAGAATTATCGAAGTGTTAGGTATAGATTTGCGTTTTGCTGGTGTTTTGGATTCCGAACGGGAGAGTCCGATGATTCTGAGTTTGTTTGGGATATAGAAGTGTATTTTAAACTCTTTGTAGGTTTGGGTTAGTTAAAATGCAGCCGTTATGCTGCCAAAATTTTGATAGAATTGGTTGTATGGTTTTTGTAAAAGATGATTTTTGTGTTATGATATGAATAAGAAGATGATTAAGGTTTGAGACATTCCATGTATGAGAAGTTTTGTTACGCTTTGAGAAATTGATTAAGGGTAATTTCCAAGAAAAGGGAAATTATTTGGTTTTGCATGAATTTGAATAAAGATGATTATAAGAAAAAGAAAAAAAATTATACCGGTTTCAATAGGTTTAGTCTAGGTTTCCAACGCGATAAGTTTTCTAAAGTACACGCTTCGGATGCCGGAATTTGTTTCAGTTCGTTTAAGCGTTTGTTTTCTTCGATCCGTTTTTGATCTGTTTTTTGATTTGATAATTCGATTCGTATTTTGTCTTTAATTTCAACTGTCCATTCGATTTCGTTTCGATTTGCTTTGGATTGCTTTCGATTTATGATCTGCTTTTCGTTTCACTTTGTTATCCAATTTTTCTTTCGCTTTCGCTTTGATATCCGTTTGTTCCGCTTTGTGATTCATTCAGTCGCTTGGTTTTTTTCGTTTAGTTTCTCCGTTTCTTCCGGTTGGGATTCGATCTTCGGATCGGGTCCCAACACGTTCTTTCTTAATTCCAAAAACTCAACGACAACATCCTCTCCTACCACAAATTCCAATCCTATTTCTTCGCCCCCCCTAACAAATGTCACACATGTAATGCAAACACGTGCCAAGTCAATGATTACTAAACCAAATCCTAAGAATGCTATGACAACAACTTTCCTTCCTAAATCTAAGCCTTCATGTTACACCACAACATCCAAGGACCCTCTGTGGCGTGTTGCAATGGTTGAAAAATACAACGCCTTGATCACTAATCATATTTGGAGTGTTATACCTCCTCCTATGGGAAAAAATATTGTTGGCAACAAATGGGTTTTTTGCATTAAATGCAAGCCTGATGGCTCTGTTGATTGATTTAAAGCACGTTTGGTGGCAAAGGGTTTCACTCAACAACATGGCCTTGATTATGATGAAACTTTCAGTCCCGTGGTCAAGCCAATAACCATTCACCTTGTTCTTGCATTAGCGATTAAGTAAAATTGGTCAATCAAACAGTTAGATTCTAATGCTTTTGTTCACGGTGCTCTTAAAGATGGATCTATATTCAAAAGCCAATTGGCTTTGTTGATCCTCTTTTTCGAAATTATGTTTGTCGTTTTCATAAATCTTTGTATGATCTTAAGCAAGTGCCATGTGTATGGTTTATGCAGCTTCAGTCTCATCTTCTCCAAATGCAATTTCATGAATCACAAGTTGATGCCTCTTTCTTTATTAGACGAATTTCCATTTTGTCATTTTCATTCTGATTTATGTCAATGATATCATCATTACAGGATTTTCAGAAATAGAAATTACATCTATTATTTCATCTTTAATTCATTTTTTTTTTTCATGAAAGATCTAGGTCCTTTACACTTCTTTCTTAGCATTGAAGCAACTCGTAGCCCTATTGGTCTTTTTCTATGTCAACATAAATACATTCATGATCTATTAGTTCGTAGCAAGATGGACTCAACAAAACCTACATCTACCCCAGTGGCATCTTCTACAAGCCTTGTTGCCTCTGGCATTCCGTATTCTGATCTTATTGGATATCGCAGTATTGTTGACGCTCTCCAATATCTCACAATAACCAGACCGGAGATTTCTTTCACGGTGAACAAGGTGTGTTAATACATGCAAGCACCAACAGAGAGTCACTGGACTACCATCAAATGAATAAAGGGCACAATGACGCATGGACTTCTCTTTCGACGAAGCTCTACAATGTCACTTCATGCTTACTTAGATGCTAACTGGGCTACCTCTCATGATGATCGCTGATCTCAAGGGCCTTTTTGTATCTATCTTGGTCCTAACTTAATTTCCTAGAGCTCTCGAAAGCAATGTACAATACCTCGCTCAAACATTGAGTCTAACTTTCGCAATCTAGCCAACACCACTACTGAATTGCTATGGATTCAAAAACTCTTGACTGAACTTGGTGCTGAGCCTTCCTCCCCTCCAGTGCTATGGTGTGACAATATTCGTGCCACTTATCTAGCTGCAAATCCTATTTTTCATGGGCGTACCAAGCACGTTGAAATCGATTTTCACTTTGTTTGAGAGCAACTAACCAACAAACGGTTATGCATTTGATACATCTCCACGACTAATCAAATTGCAGATGTTTTTACCAAGTCGTTACCAACAACTCGGTTTCTCTTTCTTCACAACGAGCTCTCTGTTTGCCTCAACCAGTTTCGTTTAAGGGAGGGTATTAGAGATAAGGACAAAGTCTATCCTACCACCAACAAATCTGGCTCAGTTGTAACAAAAAGTCCTTGTAAAATCAACTTAGTTAGTCAAGATAATTAGCATCCCTAAAATATCTTTGTATATACTAACCTCTTTGCTATTGTAACTATATATATATCAATGACATCTACCGAACTGAATGAAAAAGATTTTACACCTTCAATTTAGTATACTATCTTTTATTAAATTAAACGAAAAAAATTAAATTAAATTTTAAAATATCTTTTTAATTAGTCAATTTTATAATATAAATATGAACAATTTGAAATCATTCTATCCCATTATATTACCCTTTGAAATCATCCTATTCCATACCCTTTCAAGTCATCCTATACCATTATATTATTCTAAATTTATGTCACATGCTTGATTTTATTTTATTTTCTTTCGAAACTGTTTAGAAATAGGTTAATATTATTGTTGAACCAGTTTCTAATTTGGTGTCATATGAATCTTACGATAAAGAAAAATATCATCAGCCCAATGAGGCATCTTGCCGCATCCACCACTCAACTTATCTTATTGCCCTTTATCAAGTCAATCTGAACCGTCCAGCTTCTATTTATTAAGGTATGGTGAACGTGATGGGCCATACTATCATCTTCACGGTTCAATTTCATCATCGTCAAAAACCAAAAAGTAAATCTACGCAGGGTCGTAGATAAGTCTCTCTCCCTCTCTCTCTCTCTGGAGTCTTGGCTAGAGATTTCTGTTCACATTTTACACAAATCGTTTTCTGTTTCTCTCTCTCGCGCTTCGTCGCTCTCTGTCCCTCTCACCCTCTGTGTGTGTGTGTGTTCAGCCAGATAGATGAGATTGATAATAAGAGGATGGAACAGGGAATGGTGAGTCAACTCGGAGCCAACTTGACTCAAAGTCTGAAGAGCGTTGCAAGCTGATTGTAGCTGTCGTTTGTTATTGTTCCAGGTCTGTTATTATGATGCCTCTTTTGGAGTCTGATTTTTTACAATATTCGCCACTTTCATTTATCAATTTTTAGACTTTTATCCCATTTGTAGTATCTGTTGTAAAATCATTGACTTTAAAGTTGTCATCTTGGTGACCGAAGATAAAGGGTTTGATCATACCGGTAATTTGGGGATCTGACAATTGATTATAAAGTGATGGTATTTCATTTCATTTGATAACTTATAGGTGATTGTAGGGGTTTTCTCATCTGGGTTTCTGTTGTTTGCGAAAAAGGTTGGTTTATGTTATTGGCCTTGAATTTTGTCGTAAAGTTGGTTCCTTCTTCTTGTAGTTAAGTTAGGGCTGCTTATCTAGGATTTTTTGGGAGTGCTATTAAGGAAGGTTTTTATCTGAGAGCTTTGCATTCGTGAGAAGGCTTGAATTTTTATATGAGTTTGCTCAATTTGTTTAATTTCAGGTTTTCTGATCTGAAATTCTGTGGTCTCATGGGTGATGCAACATCTGATATCATGAACCTTGATTTGAACCTGGGGCCTGGTCCTGAGATAGCATCAGGATCGGTGCCAAGTGAAGTGGTGAATTTGGACGATTGGGATAATGATCCTATTGAGAGAATTAGGGAAGCTGTTGATCGCCCTATTGAGAGAATTAGGGCAGCTGTTGATGACCCTATCGAGAGAATAAGGGAAGCTGTTAGAATTAGAGCTCAACAGCGGTGGAGACAGCGGCAATTTCAAATTCCACATGAAACACAATCCCTTTCAGTGGAATTGAATCAATTGTTAGGCAATTCTGGCAATATGAGCACATTGCAGACTGGTGAGGGTAGTGTTACTGCTGAAGGAAGAAGGGATGAGGTCTCCAAAATGTGTGAAAACAACAATGGATATTTGGAAAATCAGGTATTGGAGAAAAAGACTGATGTTGAAAAGGGAATTGGCAATGATGGGAGCTTCTTTGATTGTAATATCTGTTTGGATTTGGCTACAGATCCTGTTGTCACTTGTTGTGGTCACTTATTTTGTTGGGCATGCCTGTATCGATGGTTACATATGTATTCAGATGCAAAGGAATGCCCAGTCTGCAAGGGAGAAGTGACCATCAAGAATGTTACTCCAATTTATGGCCGTGGGAGTAACACTCGCCAACCTGAGGAGGATCCAACTCTCGAGATCCCTATTAGGCCCCATGCTAGGCGAGTTGAGAGCTTGAGGCAAAGCATTCAAAGTTCTTTTAACTTCCCAGTAGAAGAGATGATTCGGCGTCTTGGAAGTAGGTTTGATATGATTCGGGATTTAACTACTTTGCAGGATCTAAATGGTGCCCGTGAAACTGCAGATAGGACTAATAACTTTCTAAATAGGATAATGACATTGAGGGGAATACGTGCTGAGCAAAATCCAAGTACGCCTTCTGATGACATATCAGAGTTAATTCCCAGCGGCACAACTAACCCTGAGACAGGGCCTACCCGCAGGCTTCACCCACTTCTACTGCGGAGAATGCAGTCACACTCACAAAGATCTTCAATTCTCTCTTCATTTCCCAATCCATTGAGTTCTGCAGAAGGGATAGTTGAGGCATATGCTAGGAATCATTATGTTGGGAGGAACAGAGAGCAGCCTCAACCTGTCGATGATAGAGATTCTTTTTCAAGCATTGCTGCAGTAAACTCAGAGAGTCAAATGGACACGGCCATGGAAATTGATTCTCTTGTCTCCCTTTCAACTTCTTCCCGAAGGAGAAACGATGCCTCAAGAGGCACAGATGTCGACAGCGGTGATTCTCGTGCACCTAGGAGGAGGAGATTGAATTAGGGAAGCGAACTTGTAGACATCCTCATTTACTGGAGATATCCTAATTATGACATTTGAAATTCTGTGCAAGTATTACCTGCATTTATGGTGCTTTTTCGCTTTGGAGTTTTGCCATCTGCCACATTCTCAGCTATACGAGGTGATTATAATCTTTTAAATACTGCTTATCAAATGTTATTGGGGATATTATTGTATGCCATCAGTAGATTATGCTTTTTATATATGGAAGTTAGACTTGTAGTGAAGCAAGTAGGCAAATGATTGCCTCTCTGTACATAACGCATCTTTCCAGCTTCTATGGAAAAACTGTTTGATTCTTATTTGACTTACAGTAATTTAAGAAATGGATTACATAATAAGTTATTAGTCCCATTTATTTTGTTTTAGTTATGAAATGGATTACATAATAAGTTATTAGTCCCATTTATTTTGTTTTAGCTATGTCCCTAAACGACGCAAAGCTGACATATTGCTTTGGCCTTTCTATTTTCTGCTTATTTAGAGGGATAACATATTATTGAGGTCAAAGTTTTTTCCCAGTCACGTGTTACTTTTTTGCTGCCCTTTATCATAATGTTCTTTTCGTATTTTTCTGGTTACTTCATTGGCCATAAATCTTTGAACATTCTTCTTCTTACGATCTTCTTCTTGTATATTCCTTATAGTTATTAGATCTGTGACTGATTTAGTTGTAGTTCCCTAGTTTCCAATAAAATTCCTATTCCATATCTAGATGTTTGTGATCTCCTTGTCTGTCTCCTTTTGCAAGTCTCTTTACTACTGAAATTGAGAACCAGATTGAATTGCTTACTGTCAGCTATTTTGCCAATTATTGGTAAGCAAGATAAGATCTTTTTCAACTCTTAATTCCTTATTCTTTTAGTTATTCTAAATAGGATATGATAATGGAAGGAAATAATTGGTGGTAACAGTGATGATGGTCAGATTCAGTGGTAATTCTTTTAGATCCCCCTTTCTGTTTACATTCTGGTCTCTTTCTTGTATATTATTTGCTGTTTGGGTCGATTTTTTAGTTTTCTTCTGGTTTGTGGGTGGTTAACCACATGATGCATCTGAGGGTGGTTCTTGTTGAAGGGTCACCAAAGGGTAACTGCTAGTACATGTGTGGTGCATGTTTTTCACTTGTGGCATCGAACAAATGGGTTGTGGTTGCAAAAAGAATATTTGTGGAGGGGAGGACAATGTTGGTGTGTGGTGATACTTGTGGCTGGATTTCCATAAATGTAGGAGAGGTTGTGAGAGAAGGCAATGAACTCAAGGCCTTTGAAGTCTACACATTGAAAGATCTTATGGGTATACTTAGGATGGATGGTAAAAAGTACATATTAGTGTAGTAGTTAGGATGTACTAGGTTACGGTGATTTGAAGCTACTTGGTTACGGTCTTCATCCAATGCGTGGAGTTGATTTTTAGTAGTTTGGGGGTGAAAATCATATGGACGAGTGAAAGGTAAAGTATCTACATGACCGAATAACGCGTACACTCGATCATTAACTTGGTCAGATTTGGTGTACGGGTAATGCATAATTCGTTACTCTAAAAAATGAATAATAGTGAGCAGACCTCAACCCAAAAGCTACTGAAATTTTTATGATTGCACCCAAATGGAAGCCCATAACCCATATTACGAAATTCTGTAATGTTCGTATTTGTAAAGTAGTTAGAACAAGAGAGAAGAGAGAAGAATTACACAAGACACAGAAAGGTCAAGGTTTCTGATATTCATTGCCTGATGAAAATGTGTCGTTACAAGCAATAGAGCGGTTGGGCATCATATCAGACATTTGGGATTGACCAGTAATATGCGCAAGTATCTTTTTTTTTTTTTTTTAATGTAAGGGAAAGAATACATCATGTACTAATAAGACAGGAGAAATTATGTCCCGACTGATTTTCTAAAAGAAAGATTCTGGCATCTTAAAAGAGGAACATCAAAATAAGTGATCCCAACGTCGCCAAGACAGGCCTGGGTAGCATATGCTCAAGTATCTTAATTATTCATAACAGAAGTATTTAAATGGATCGAGTAACGACGTGTAATGATTTGTCTTCGGGTTCTTTCGGCTTCGCTCGTAACAATTATTCCACCCTTTCTAAAACCCGTTTTAACAAGGTCAGTTGGTGGATATATGTGGTAAAAGTGAAGGAGGAACTCCTAAGTAATTTCGACTTCCCACCGGATCGCTTAATCGTAAGTTGTGTTGTTGGGTTATGTTGTGTTAATCGTTCTCCTTCACAGGACGGTGGCAATAAGTTGAGCTGTTGGGTTATGTTGTGTGTTAATCATTCTCCTTTACAGTACGATGGCAATAAGTCGATCATATTTTTACGGTTTAAAATTTGATCGAGTCAAAGTGGGCCTGAAAATTCAAAGATGGCAGGTTAATAGCAAAGCAACGAAACAAAATACATGAGAATGGTTTAGTCAAAACCAGTTTAACAAAAGAGCTACCACCTAAGGATGTCAATTTTTTTTTTAAACATAAGTGGAAAGAAGAATTCATACCCAGAACCAAAAAATGGTTTAATTCTCGTACCATATCAGAAAATTTTATTGTAATCTTATCGAAAGTGTTTGTAAGCAATTAATTGTTTTCATATTTTAAGACAACTACATGCAAGTCTTCGAATGTTAGTGCTGGGAAAGATAACACGAAGAAATTAAATTAGGCAAGGAAAGGCCACATGTCCTTTCAGCATCAATAGCACTGATTGTTGGTGTTCTGCTTGGTCTCTCGCAAATTATTGGGCTAATATTTACACTAAAACCTCTTCTTCATATTATAGGAGTGAAATTAGGAGTGAGGAGAAGTAGGGAAGAGAATAAACGAGAAGGTGATACTAGCACTCATCTTGTTCAAAAACTTTTGCTCTTCTTGGGACAAGATGTGACTAGTACCTAACACCAAGTTGTAATTGATATCAATTTTGTATTATTTCTCTTTGTAAATTCAATGCAAGTTTAGCATGGATCTAAGATCAACTCTTAACACTAGTCTTGCTCTGTTTCTTAGCTCCTTAGACCTTCGTTGAATACAGGTGCCTTTTCTACGTGCAAGTTTGGCATTTTTTCTGTTTTGATCCACCAACTTCTTAACTTTTCAAAATATTTGAGTCATAATTAGCTCACTTTGTCTTCTATAAAGTTGTTTTTCCATCTTATCTTTCCAATAAATCTAAAAAAAAAATCCTAAATTGGATTATTATAAAGAAAATTGCACTAAATCTCATTTTATCACTTCAAATTCCTCACATACATGGCAATGAATTAAACATAGAAAACATAACATTATTCATATAAAATATGCTATAAAGATGCCAAAATATGTCCTCACAATATATCACTCATTCACACAAGTACTTGCTATTTGGGCGAGGTACTCTCATCATCTTTTATTCAAAGTGAACTCACCATAAACTTGAAATTTATCTAATCTCTACTACTAAAATAGATATGCACAAATAAGGGGAAAAAAGACTTTGAATAAGGTTGTAATAGGGAAAAAAAGTTTAAATATGCTTCCAAAGGAAAGGAAATAAGCAAAACAAATATTGAAAACTGCTAGAATAACAAAAAATAAATCTATAGAAGATAAAGAGCTATCAATTTTTAAACTGGGGAACTATTTTTAATTGGTGTCAATACCAGTAAAAACTGTCCAAAAACTATTGTTTTTGAATTGACGTAAGATTATTCTTTTTACATTACCACTTTCTTACAGGTTATATTGGAATTTATGCATGAAATAATGATTTAGATAATGACTTTGAGTTGAATTTTTTTATGTGTATAGTTGTTTTTCCTAATACTTCAGAACAAGCATTGGTGATATTGCTACACTTTGATTGAAGTAGTGGAGATTATGATATTTGACTCTAACAATAGGGAGGATGGTGATAAAAAGAACCTATATATATCATTAGTGATTTGTGACATATTGTTTGAATTGTATGTCACAATCCTATTATATTATTGCATAACATAACAAAATATTGATTTGGGGCAATAGACATATGTCTTATGGCAAGTGTTTGTGTACTTATGTTTGGAATTTGATGATACGATTTTATGGTCTGCATATTTTATCAGTTATGCAAAAGAAATTTTCATTGTAAAAAAAAGTCACAAAATAATTATATTTATCTCTTTTTTTAATGAAAAATTGTTATTTTCTTTATTATACACTGGTACTGGGTTGAATTATAGTAATTAACCAACATTTTGATTATATATGTTTATTGATAAAAAAAAGTGACAACTTTGGGATTTACCTGTGTTATACCTTGGAATTTTTGTCTAGGGATTGACTTCTTAGATCATTTATTGTAGTATATTCATGTTTATATATTATAACACCTAGGAATATATAATATATTGTTACTGATGCATATGACCTATAGTGAAAGGATTCTACTAATATTCTATGAACTTATGCGACATTAAATGATTACAAATCTTTGCACCATCTATGCCTACCTCCTAAAACAAAAATTCATATATCATCAATACTACTTTAACATCATTAGTTAAGGATAACACTATTTCTACCCATTTAGGCACATAATCTACTACCACAAGAATGTACTTATTGCTATATGATGATCAAAAAGGCCCATGAAGTCTTTCCCTGCATTAAAAATAATACAAGAAGAACAAGGATAGAAATACGATACGAAAGTGTGGGCAGTAAGTACATCGATGCAGTGTGAAACATGGAACACTACATAAAGGAGAGGAGAACATATGTGAGGAAGACAAATAGAATAGATTGAAATGTAGGCCTATGCACACAAAGCAAATAGATTAAGTTAAGTTTCAATAAACAGAAACAACAAAAAACTAATTGAAAAAAAAAACAGAAATTTAATGGGTTGCCTCCCATTTAATGCTTCTTTAACATTTTTTAGCTAGGCACCTCCACCATTATGCTCAATATGGATCACTCAAAGTGATTGAGTCCATTGCTTTCTTCTTTTCATTGGGACTTTCCTCAAGAAGTCGCCAACCTCTTCCTTAGTTGCATCGACCAGTAATTGGAAACATTCCTTTCTCTATTTTACCAAGTCCAACTTCTTATATTCTTCTTCCTACAATGCAAAATCAAAATATACAGCATTAATATGATCAACAAAAGAATAACCATCAGAAACAGTAGTAGTAGGAGTAAGTTTAACATTAAAGATTGAAAATTCTACTATTTCTCCTAAGATTTGTAATGGTCAACTTCTTATTCTTCACATCGATCAAACCGTGGCCATAAAAGGCCTTGGAGTGCTCCTTTTCTTTCTCCTTCACTTCCCCCATATCTAGGATAACAAAGTCTATGGGAACAATCAATCCTCTAACTTTCACTAAAACGTCCTCCATTATTCCTTTCAAATAACAAATTGACCTATCAGCTAATTGAAAACACATATTCGTAAGTCTTAACTATCCTAAATCCAATTTCTTATAAATAGAGTGAGGTATAAGATTTCTACTTGCTCCAAGATTAAGCATACCCTTAACCTCATCACCATTACTCATTGATACTTGCACAATAAAATGTCCTGGATCTGTCAGTTTGAGGGGGTAAATGCGGTTGTAGAATTGCACTTGCTACTTTTGAAGCTAACACTTTTGTCGTTAGGCTTAAACTTTTATTTCTTGGTGCTTAGTTCCTTGAAGAACTTGTCATAATCAGGACTGTTCCTAATCATATCTAACAAGGACAGATTAAAATTAACCTTAGAAGTATGCGATATAGATAGGGAAAATGCTCATCTTGTTTCAATTCCTTAAGGCGACTTAGATATAGAATTAGTGATCGATAAGAATCTGTAGACTTTTGCAGTTTTTATCCTTCATTTTCCTTAGTGTCATGCTTAAGTTGTTCACCTTTTTGAATGTGCCTTGAAGAGTTTCTCGTATTGCTTTTCTCATTCCACTCATTTTCTTCTTAGGTGAGTGTAGCATCTCACTCTCATAGGACACATACTTGACATTTTAAAGGATATATGAGTACGTACCCTATAAGGGTGACATGTTAGAGCAGTCATGTCACTAACGTAATCATAGCATCGTCATTAAAACATAAGTATCACAATATTTAAAAACCCAATTCCTCATTTTCATTTCATAAAACTAAATATACATTGTAGCATTACATACTTCGTCCTTATATACAATATTGATGAGCTATCAAAGTCTACAACTCTATTACAAAATATGCTACATCCTACATGAATGAGGAACTATACAAAATTCCATCTAATTCCTTCAGTCTCAACTAATCGACCTTTGATCCAATTAAAATCCAATAGCAGTATTAGATCTCTTCTAAGTTCTCTTATAAGCTAAGTCCACTCTCTCGTACCTATAAAGTCAATGTTGCAATTTTGATGAGTTTTGTGAACTCAGTGAGCTTAGCCATTATCGATGGTTCAATCATAACACATAACACATACAGTTCATGTTTCAAGGTCATAAACAATTTATGTCATCATACAATGCACGTATTTCACCAATTATCAACAAGCACCATATAACTCTTAGTTCACTTATTCACCTTTTACGTTCATAATGGTTCTTACAATTTAATTAATCATTCATATAATGCATATTAAATTATATGTACAATGTTCATAAGACTTACCTTTATTTATTACTTTGTTCTGACCGAGTGCCTTTTTCACTGTCCCGTATCCGTTGTGGATACTAGGCTCATTAATAACTGTCCTTTATATGTTGGGGATATAGCACACATTATGCATTGTGAGCCAGAGGCTCTTACCATATTTTGAGCTTTAAGCTCTTTTTCATTAGCGACTCCAGTCACAACTGCCTTTATGTTATCATGCATTCATGTAGTGAAATGCATCATATGTATTCAATCATTCACTTGTGCTCAATTTTCTTTCGCATTCACATTCACATTAACCATTGGACCTTGATCCGACATTCAACAATTAAGTTATCAAATATTATATCAAATTCACATAGAATGAGCACTTCCAATATATTATTCATGCTTTAAATGCCTGGGACATTCAATATCTAGAATCAACACATTCACATTCATATTACATAACAATTCAATTCAAAATTTAAACAAAACAATAAATCAATGTGAGACCATCTGGGTTACTCACAGTATGCTCCAAATAGCTATTGCCTCGGCGTCTCGACAATGTCTGGATGTTGTTGCTCTAATTTCCCTTCTATATCTTGCAATACATACACATTTACACGTTACTAATTTGCACAATTTCATGAATACTCAATCACATACATATATGTATGTGATATGTATAATGCATACTCAATGACAATCCCGGATATGTTTCTTTAATTCACATCTTATGATCATCCATATATCATATCTTGTGAAACTTGATTATCCTCAGTTTATCAATCATCTATTCATCAAGCATACACTTACCAATCATTTCCTAGCATTATACATCCACACAATTTCCCAATTCTCTTTCATTTATTCATATCTAATTCATATTATTCATAACAACACTTTTATATCATTAACAACTCATAACTTCCAAATTGAGATACATTCATATCAAGTCAATCCATTCTTCAATTCTAATGTCAACCAACATCCTAAACTTATCAATCACTTAACCAATTTCTTTAGAAAACATATAAGTTCATTTCAAACTTCAATTAAGTCTAGAAACACCAAGTTAGGGTAGGAAGATAGCAGTTCACGATCGTGCTTGTGCATTATCATGCAACGACTTGACGATCCCTTACTATCATGATAGTGCTTATGCACGATCGTGCAATTACTTGGTGATCACTTTTGATAAAGAAAATGAGGTATTTAGGCAATACATTCTTCTAAAAACAATGTTATTATATGTCCTACATTTCTAATAACATCAATTTCATACAGTTTGGTTCTGTATTCTGCCTGTTATACCTAAAATACTACAAACTGTCCTTACTCTGCAACAGCACACTGTACTTAACTTCAAGCCAAATTTTGAAACCCTTAAAGACATAATTAAAATTTGATTCCTTCATGAAAAATATAGCCATATATAAACTTAAAATCATCCAATTTGTATATTTTTAGATCAAGATATGTCTAAATTACATATTCATGTTCCGTGAAAACACTACAACTAAAATATTTCAGCAATTATTCTTTCACTTTTTCCAAATTTTTGACTCCTATATGTTACATTCAATCCATCTTATGCATAGTTCATCAACTCTACATCATATCCTCTTCATTTTTACCTCCATTTCAGCTCAATATCATTCATAAACAAATCATAAACTATGGTTGATCATAAACACAAAAACAGAACATCTACGTATACATATATTCATCACCAACCTTTTACACATGCTTAACTCTAAACTTACATTCATTTATCTATCAAAATTTTCTACACTTTTTCCTACACCATTTTTAATGATCTTTCTATTTCAAACTCATCTCCACAACAACTTATGAAATATTGATCATCATAAACATAAAAATAAGACATCAATGTGTTCATTTCGTTACCCACATTTGAACATATATAAAACACCATTTTATGATCATTTAACGTCTAACAATCATCATACATGTTTCTTTCAACAAATCATGAAGAACAATATGATACTTACTTGTATAACTTCAAGATCTTCAAAATATCACTTAACGTTATTTTTCCTTGAACCGCACGATCATCATCGTAGAAGGTGGAGTAGGCTAGATTCTTTTTCAAGAAGAAGACACATGATCTTGAAGAGACATGTGAAAAATGTTCAAAAAGTTCGCAATGGTGAGACTTAAAGGTATCATGGAAATGAAGAAGAAATGTAGAAGATGAAGATCGAAAATGAAGAGAGAAGAAGAAAGCATCAAATTAAATTGAAAGACAAAGGATAGTCTTTCAAATGAAAGGAAATATCATGGATGGGTGTGTGGCATGGCAAGTGACGCTTGTCATTTTCCACATGTCACCACCTTATGGTATCTAATGGGTCTTCTTTCTTAACTATTCCATTTGTCTCCAATTTCTAATCCCATTTTCTCCTAACTTTCTATGATATTCGTCATTAAATACTAGCAGGGTACCCACCGGGACACCCGAAGGTCATTCCGGCACATATCCTACGATGAGGGCATGCTATGATCGATCACTACACTCCCTTCATATGGCATGGTAACATAAACCACTTGTAAAGCATCATAAGAAGATCATAATATTTTAAAACCCACTTTTTCTCATTACATTCCACAAAATCGAAGCCTATATTGTTTGTCCACAATATACGTATGTACATCATCAAAAACCTAATACAATAGTACTACGTGAATGAGGAAAGTGTATCAAAATTATCTAAACCACCCAAAAAAAAATCCCCAACTGACCGACCTTTGAGTCATGATCTCTCTCCAATCGCAATCTACTCGGCTAGTAGAGCCTCTTTAGTAGCTAGAGTTATCTCTTGGTCCTAAAAAGACAACGATGCAATTTTGGTGAGTTTTGCGAACTCAATGAGGTAATCATCATCGATGGTTCGCTCAATTCAGGCATCACATTATCGCACATAACATAATATTCACTTCATTGCATATTCACAATGTATCACATTGTTCATATAAAACACACATCAATTATAATTGGCAATGCACGTGAGACTCACTTTCATTTATTATTGTCGTTATGACCGAGTGCCTTTTT
>JANJEY010000004.1:52350152-52371772 GCA_024703695.1 Erythroxylum cataractarum | reverse complement strand
ATCTTTACAATCCAACTATCTCCAAAGCTTCTTTTAATTATTTCTTGTTCCCTATTATATATATCTTTCTCAATACTCCATAACTTCACCAACATATACAAATACAATATTTCCACCAATCACTAATATTTTCAATGTAAACATCCATAACTCTAAAAATTCTTAGGTCAATCCAATCATACCCAGAATTATTCATGAATGCATGTACAATTATTTTCATGTGCAAATAAATCTACTATTCATATATAAGTATAAGGCATATCATGCATGAACATGGAAGTGCATCTCTAACTCTCATTAGTCACTCACATTTTTTATTCTACCCTTCCCATTAGTAATGGGATGTTACAGTTTTTGACTTATTATGGAGTAGATAATAAACTTGAAAACATGTAAAGGTTGAAATCAACAAAAATGAATCAAGAAACCAAGGTTAGGGTTATGATGTTCATGTTATGGATTTGATGTCAATGAAGTAAAGAAATGAAAAAGGATTGAATTAGAATTGGTTTAGGTTCATTTATGTGTAATGAAGCGAAGATGTGTTAAGAAAAATGGAAGGATGGTGAAAGAGTGGTGTATTCGGCCAAGCTAGAAAATATTAAAGAAAATTTGTAATTTTTGTTTTAATGAGTTTAAATGATGTTTGGTATGGACCTTAGGTGAAATGCATTGAAAAGTTTGAAAGAAAGTGGAATAATATATATGTGTCTGTGTCTGTGTGTGTCTCTGTGTGTGTGTTTGTCTATATGTGTGTGTGTGTGTGTGTGTGTGTAGTAAGGACAATTCGGCCCTAAAGAGGAAAGTAGACGGTGTGATTCGTTGAAGTTCAATTACAGTTAAGGTGTAAATAACTTGAAATCTTAAGGTTGTTTTCATGAAAAATCAAATGGAAAAAAGTTAGCGTGACCTATTCGGCCATATTATGATTTGAGTGGACAAGATGATATTAAAAAAAAAACCATTTTAAATAAATTTGGGAGTTAGATTATGAAATGGAAACCAATGGAATAACTTGGTAGTTAAAACCAAATTGATAGTTGTAATGCTTTATTTCCTATAGTGGAAATAAATGATTAAACGACTTGTAAATTATGTAGGTCAAGAAGAGACACTCAACGTGTGAGTGTACTTGGCGATAAATGACAAAACTGTGAGTGCATCTTTAGACTAATTTTATTAAATAAATTTGGTTTCTATTTTATCATGAAAAGTATGTTTATGAATAACTTCATTAGCGTTGCTACTTGAATTTGAAAGCTAATTTTTATGAGATTTATATATGTGCTTTGAGATGGCATCGAATTGAAATTGCATATGCATTAAATTGGCACGACAATGGAATTTGAACATGAACTGAATTGGTATAGAAATGTGGTGCACTTGTGTATTAATTGTTGTTTTGCATGTGATACGCAATTAAGTCTCCTTATACATATGATTATACTGATCAGAGTATGTCCTAATGTGCATGGCAGTGTCTAGGGGGCGTCTATCACTAACAGTGGGTGGTGTTGTGTCTGCCAACATGTCTTGTAAGTGCCCCTGCACATATAGAGTATATGTTATGCTAGCACTGTTACGAGTAAGTAATGCAGAATTAGCTCCATAATCATTGATTTATATGTAGTGTCAGCACCGTTATGGGTAAGCGATACAGAACTAGCTCCATAACAATCGACATATAGTAGTTAACCTAGTGTAGGTAAGCGATACAAAACCAGCTTCGTTACTAGATGTTAGCCAGGCACGAGTAAGCGATGTAGAACCAGCCTTGTGGCCTTGAAATTCATAATGAACTTTTAGCCAACTGAATTATAGAAAAAATGTTAAGGCCTAATTTGACGCTTTTATTATCTATATTTTAAAGGAAATTTCAGGGTTAAAAAAGGAATTTTCTCTATAAGTTATGTATAAGTCAATTAAACTCTTCCCAAACGATTTTTTAAAATGTTACCAAAATTTGTTAACAATATCATTAGCTTCAATTTCCCTTACCAATTTCCTATCAACATCCAAAACCTTGCTGATGCTTGACATCATCCTAAACTATAGTTCACATTTCCCTAATTGAAGGGACGATTAACACATACGCTTGTTTAAATAGAAAATATGCAAACTTATTATAAATTGAAGTTAGTTTTTATTAAGTATATATTTTGAGCTAGTTTATAAATTTATTGAAAATTTAAATTTCTAAGATGTATAACTTGCTATCAATATAGCTATACATCCACACATGCAAGACGTAACACCTTTAACCTTCATTGTTGGGCAAAATCTACAAGTATGCTTACAAAGAAGGTTAAAGATGAAATGTCCCTAACCAAGATACTCGAATTTGTTAATATCGACTATAATATCTAGCAGCTATTTGTTAATAATGTAATTCACGCTTAGGTACAAAAACACATCCAACATATATAGAAGGATTTTCTGCCAAAAATATTCCTCTGTCCATGCACCCCAGTTTTCTTCAATATGCATTTCATTACTAGTTATTTGTTTTATATTCATTTGGTTATATTAGAACCCCTACAATCCATATCATAATATCACAACTAATCTCCCCCACTTAATCCTCACTAATTTTTAATGATAACTTGTCCAAATCAAAGCTACCACACAACCAATAGTAGAGATCCATCCTCATTTTAAACCTCTTTATCTCTCTAAGTTTGTTGAATCCTACATTGGTGACTGGCTTCATTTGCTCAAGAATTGGGTTGTGCATCAATTCATACGTCTCCAAACAACAACATACTTGACAATTCTATAAATACTCATACAATGACACATAATCAATATACTCTCATATTGTATGACAAAATTTTTAGTTATTTAATTTAATTTGGTATAACTTTCATACTTTGTTCTTCACACCATAATTTTATTGAATTTTTTGACAAGCGGCAACTTCATCCCCATCTTAAAATTTGAAGTTTCAAATTAAATTAACTTGACATCATCCTTACATAAATTTCTATTTGTTGATTACCTTCTGTTTTACCTTTATCATATTCTTCTCTCTTTCTTTTGGAGGAGAAGATAATCTAATAATAACTTTTTCCTTCTTTTGTGAATTTTGAGAATAAAAGAGCTAATGCCATCTGCATCAAATCAAATATCATAAACAAATATTATAACTACCATGAAACCAAGCAAAGAAAATCACATCACACCAAGCTATGTTATGAATTTTTACCTAATACCATAAAGAACATATAATCCAATAACATGCAATTGTCCCTCATCCTAATCATTATCCACTAAGACAATTTCAACATGCTTAAGACCTAAAGACCTTGTATAAGTGTTTGTTTGAAATATAAAGACAAAATATTAGTATATAAACAATATAGAGAGAGAGGAAGTAGGGAGCAACAATGTCAACATATTATATCTATATATGACTTATTGGGTCAGTAGGTCAATACACTTACTACCTTCCTCTCTAGAGATCTAAAATTATAATTAGAATAAAAGTAATAGGAGAGATTTGAGTTCTTTATTTTAAAGTTTTATTCAACCCCTAAAAATAGAAGGTGATGATGACAAAGGACTTATTTAAATAAATATGAGAATTCACTTTGGAATTTTTTTAGATAAACTTAATACAAAAGAATTACTCCTTTACTTATTAGAATGTAAAATTAAAAAACATGTCCTTATAATTTTTATATCTATTAAAATAGGGTGATGTAATAGCTGATGGATACCAATAAATACCATTTACTGGTTACATAGTCAATCTCTATGTAATGTTTTACATACAATTAACAGTCCAAACTATTTCCTTATTCTTATGCAAACATAAACGTAAGTGTATTTATCATGCCTCCATTAGTTTAAGGTCTTAAAAATCATATACTATTCAAATAAATATAATTCATTATCAAAATTTATGGTTTAGTTTTTACTAAAATTAAATTTTATTGCAACTTCAAAACTCTTTCTTACATATCTCCTCTCTTTGATGTCTGATTTTGCCAAAGGTTTTACTTCTCTAACTTTCGTTCAGTAATTTTTATTCACATATGTAGCAATCACTATAAGAAATATATCTATTGGCTAGTTTCTTTTTCATAAACTTTAGAATTTGTCGCTAAAAAGTAAGTATATTGTTACAAATTTTCTAAATCATAGCCTAATGAAGTAGTACTCCAAAAAAAATTATTTTGTGGGCTTTCTTAAAGACTATTAGCCACATTTGTTTTAAATACCAATTATTTTTCATAGCCAAAATGTTATATTTTGTAGCCAAAGATTATTAGTTACATTTGTTTTAAATATGAATTACTTTTTGCAGCCAAGACATTTTTGGCAAATGGGCTATATTTTTTTTATAACAAAAAACTAGTGTGTTTAAAAATCAAACTGTTTTTGACCCATTTAACAGTGAAAATTTTGAATGAGTCAACTTTCGAATTAAGTAAGTCAGTACTACGAATTAATCATAAAGTTATAAAAAGTTTTTGAGAACATTTTTACAGGCACATAATTGAAAGACTTTTTATGAAATTAGAAAAATATAGTTGAAAGATTATACTAACAAAATTACAAAAATGTAGCCAAATATGTACAACTATGATAGCATAATATACAGCTAAAAGATATTAGTTATATTTTGGGAAAAGTAGCCAAAAAAAAGAGTGCCTACAATTTTGAGAAACGTCGTTTGAAGTTTTTTCGTAACAGAAAATTGGCGATATGTTTTACAACAAATTGAAAATGTAACAAATAATGATGCCCATGACATAATAATGCGTGATATTTTTTACAAATTGATTAATATACTTTTAATCGTTGCCCGTAGCCTAATTTATTGTAGTGAGTAGTTCTAGACCGAAAACATCCAGTATAGCTTTCGCTTCAGGTTGATATTACTGAGTTAATCTTCTCTCTTTAATGAAAAAAGAAAATGCTTTATTTCTCATTGTGCCTTTCATATCTTTTTTAAACAAGGTAATTTCGAAGTTTGGCTTATAACAACATCATTCTTGTTCCAGAAATTTTGTACAAACCCTCTTCTTCCGTCCTGACACCTAATAAACTGTCTTGAGATGATCTTGCAAAAGATAGAAGTTAGAACAAATAACGAAATAAGTTTCTGGTTCTGTCTTAATTTGCTAACAAGTAGCACAGTTGAACTTAAAGGTTGGTATGGAGCCCCAAATTTGGAGAAAGATCTAAATTTCCTGACTTATCTACTCTTGTCAAAGATCCATGAGGCATCACCTCACTTCCCTTCAACATTCTCAGCATCTCTTCCAACTTATTATTCAGCTCTTCATACTTTGTTTCTCCCCAGTTGCGTATCTTCAGTAGTGACTATTGTAGCACCAAGCCTTTGCTGGTTCTGGCTTTTATTTTTACTTTATTTTTTTGCTACCTATCTGAGTATTTTATAAACTTGAAGCAGCTCAACTCAAAATTTGTTATACTAAATTTCTAGCATGGGCAATTTTCCATTCACAAACACTAGCTTGCACTTTGCACCAAGAGCTATCCTCATGCCCCTACTTCAATTGTTCCCTATTAAAGAAGCTGTAACTAGAACCATACCAGAATAGTCCGAGCTTAGCAATAAAAGTAAAATCTCTGTCTGCTCCCTTGTTCAACCCCTTCTGGCTTGTTGGACTCTCCTACAAATTCTATGCTCTGATATCATGAACAAGACCACCAAACCCAGCACAAGTTTATAGAACCTTCTCCATTGATGTACAGAAAAGCTTCTTCTTTTTCTTTTTTTTAGTCTTATGTATAATTACTGGTCAAAAATTTTTTTACATATACTTAACAAGTCAACTAATAACAGTTGACTTAAGCTAAGCTGAGTTAACTATGTTTAGCTGAACTAGCCTGCTAAGTAGATTAGTTGCAAGTCACTCCAATATGATGCTTTTTCCCGTCCCTGGGATGATTGTGATTATAGCGTCAAGGCTTGAAGAACGTGAACTTGTGCTAGGAATTTTGACTTCATTATGTAACTTGAACAATGGAAGAGTGAGATGATTTTGATGAAGTTAAGGCTTATCTTTGCAATTAATTAACCATGTGATGATGGGGAAGAATTATGATATACATCAGTCCCATCGTCATTTTGATTGCGAAATGAGCTTCGAGACACAAAATAGAGGCTAAAGAATACAAGGAAGAAACTTTTTCAATTATTATAAGTGCATCATTATCATTATCAACACGGTCGTAAAGAATGCAATATACTAGAGTTTCATGTCTCTTCCTTTCCAGACATATCCCAGAATCAGAAAAGGGATGATCATAACGATGATGTCTTTTATATATTATACATCACACAATCATAAAAATATAATAACAAGTTTTGATTAAGATATTTGCTTTTTAAGCCTCAAGTTTAGGCAACCTGCCAACTATTACGTAAATTGCTTGCTTAGGACATGGTGTCATAATTACTGGTTTCTTTTGAATTTTCTCTTGTCAGGGCTGCCTATCTTCTAATTTACAACTAGGTAGCAGCATCACTGTTCACTGACACGGCATTGTCGAAACAAATTCCTTTGGAAGTAATCATTTAGGAGGACATGGGCAGACATAATTTCTGTGATATAGCCTGTTATAATGAGCAATACATTGCAAGGAATCATTATGTTATGTGAGGCTAAGCTAATAATTCCCAATAAGACATAGTATTTAATGCTGTCATCATTATATGTTTGATGCCCACTGTTGCGTGCTCTTCACCCATACATATTATGCCCTATGTTAGTGATTTACATGCAAATTTTAAGGAAAATGAAAACCATGCTCAGGTTGTAACATTCTTATTTAAAACTTGTTGGACAGATACAAATTTTAATCGAGCTATACAGATTCTATAAAATCCTGACTTTTGCTCAATCTTCTTGCAATATTCAATATAATACCCTTGTTAATGTAATTTAAATAAATATGAAAATAAAAAGACATCTTAAATGTCTTTTAGTTCGTTAAGTATGTTGATTATTAATTTTAAAAAAATATTTTAATTGTTAAATTGAGCTTTTATTTTTCATTTTTCATTAAAAATTAATTCCCATCTTATTTTCAATGTAACTTTAACCCAAAAACAAAGTCTTGTTCTAGCTTAAGTTTAATTTTATGAATTATAACTAAAATTTGGCTCTTATATTATCCGTAAAACCAACAACATTATATAATAATCTTTAAAGTTAGATTTATGTTCTTTGAATTTAATTTCTTAAGAGTCATTAATTTAGTTAAATTCAGCAATAAACCCTAAATTAGATTTACACTTTAAAAATTTTAATTCTTTTAGATGTGAACAACAATTATCCACAATAATATTCAAGGAACTCAAATTATTAATTATAAAATTCAATATCCTTATAATAGTATTATTGCCTAGATTTTAATTGAGATACAAATATTCAGATGCACTCATTATTTTATTTCTTACTAAATATATGTTACTGATACCTTTTAAGACTTAAATCATCTTTAAAGTAATTAAAGGCTTCTACTTTGAGTTAGTATCATTCGTTATTAAATGATTTTTTTCTAGTTTCTATCTCGTATAAATCTTTTTTTTTTACATTTGTTAATTTGCATTTACGAACTATTCTCCTATATTTTGTAAAGTTCTAGAAATTTTGGATGATTTTGGATTGACAACTAATTTGAATTTTCACTTTATCAAATTAATTGTCAATTTCACCACAATCCTGGTCCCTAATTAGTGAAATCTGCAGAGGCTTTAAACGCTCAAATAGTGATGAGATTAAGAAGTATAATAAAACGCTGGCTCAAATTTAAGATAACACAAATTTTGTATTCAGGTATGTATGTATATGCATATTAAACAAAGAGTTGCATGAAAAGAAACAACACATCAAGACATAACCCCGGCCCACAGAGTAGACTGACAAAGGCAGTAGTAGGCCTCGAGAAGTCACCGAGAAAATTGACTTCCTGTCTTCACTAATTTTCGTTCTCTGTTTTCTAAATTTTGCAGCACCCTCACACACTACGTCTAGCTAGGACCAGTGTCATCCGCCCGCGCGGTTGCCTGAGTGGTAAACTAACAAGGTAAGTTAAAAGAGGGTCCTAGGTTTAACTCTCAAAAATGAGAGAAAAAGGACCACTCTGTTAGGGTGCTGCTCAAGATCAGACCGTGATTCAATCTTCCAACGATAGTCGGGCCTGCGACTGAAGACCCTTAAAATTGAAGATTCAACCTTTTGGAAGAGAGGACCAGTGTCATTGTACGTTTACCTTTCGCCTGCTTTTCCGTTGGTCGAGATCATCTTTGCTTTACATCAGAGAGATTGACTTTTGTTAGACTTACTCTCTTAACTTCGAGTCCCCTGGTCTGTCTTTCTGTAATTAATTAGCACGATGGATCATTTTGTGAGGTTGGAGATGGGGAAGAGACTATGGTCCAAAGTTGTGTAGTGCGAGAAACTATTTCTTAAGCCGTGACTTATCATTAATGTCGGGTATTGTTACCGTATGAATTTAATAATTAATTAATGGCATAATCAAGAGGTACTATATATCATGAGTAATAAAGATGCAACCATTATTATCGTGAGTTTTGAGGGGATGGGTCATGGGTGAGAGGAACATATCAGCATATAATGTTTATACGTGCCATAAATGGTTTGCATAATTAGCATATTTTTAACAAATATTATTTTAAAAATGAGTATCCTTGTTTTAAAAGGTTGAATCTCCAACCCTAAGGTCCCTAGTCGTAGGCCTGATCATCGCTGAAAGAATGAATCACGGTCTAATCTTGATCAATCTACTAACAGAGCGGTCCACTACAATGAGTATCCTAAAATTATGGCAATGTTGATAGGAAACAGACAAATTAGAAGTTAAATTCATGTTCCGCCTCCTGCATGTTGCTATAATAAACATAACGTGGTGTGAAAGGCGAACGAACTAGATACTAGGTCTAGGTTTGGATATATAGCTATAGATGCCTTGGGTTGGAGTTGCTTTATAGGATGTGAAATGTGCCCATGCATGCCTAGCAAAAAGATGGATGGACCGAAACAAAAATATTAGACAATCAATTCACAATAATTTCGAGCTTTGGAAGATGGATCCAAAAGAACCCCACCAAGAACGTGGGTAGAGGACCTAAAGTATTTCATTCAAAAGTAAGAAACATGAAGAAGAGGATAGTAATAAAGATGCCATGCATCTACAAATGATTGCAGCTACGAGAATTGCCCCCTTCCTCCTCCTCCTCCTCTGTGCACACCACAAGGCACAAGCACATCCCTTGGTTCTTTTAACAACACATTATATATAATATACCATTAATTAATCGTAGATTATCTCAAAATCTCTCCCGTAATCTCCACCCTCTCTCTGTCTACCCTAGTGGTCTACAACTCCTACTAGCTCTTCATCATGGTCATGATTGGTCTCTTCTTCTGCTTCTTCCAATACGTTTCATTATTACTTTTACGGTCATCTCACGTCATTTGTCTGACTATCCTCTCATCATTACTCCACTCACGCCTTTCCTCACGTGACTTCCCCCATCCCCTGCTACCTACCCGAACAGATTTTCTGTTGCATTTATGATCCTTTTAATAAATAAGAGGCAGAAAACAAAAAAGAATGGATGAAAATTAATATAACAGAGTAGAAACAGAATAAATGGTACAAAGCATCTGTTCCGCTACATAATTTCTCGGGAAAAGAAATCCCAGACATATAATTTTCAACACAGTTTACATTATATTTAGGTTTATTGTGTGTGTGTGTGTGTATTCTCTCTTTTTCGTAACCATTTCTTTTTAGCTTTTAGTACTTTCATGGGTTATTGTGTGGAAGATTCTTCTCTCCGTATTAATGCGGAATACATTAGTTCAGATTTTACTCCACCTTTTGAGTATAATTTGAACGCAGAATTTCCATTTTCACCCCCAAAAAAAAGAGAGGATGTGCCACGAAAAGACACTTTTTTCACATTAATCGATATCGTACGTAGGGTTTCATTAACGACAAAACGAGAAGCACAGACACTGCGTACATTTTTATCCCTCATTTTCCTAATACTGATGTCAACATGTGGAATAACTAACGCAAGTCCAGACACTAGAACGCAATTATTTTTTTGGTTTTAGTTGACTCTCTGATTGCATATCACATGATGGGTTGTTGTATATATAGATTGCAATTCTATATATACAAGACGGCAGTTTAGGAAAGTTTCAGTCGGAAAACATTTACAGATATTGAAGGATTATGACCGAAACAATGCATCTGCGCAAATTTTAGTTTAAATTACTTAAAAAGGATCATGGGGTTAATTTGACAACTTTAATGATGCATGCGAAGCGATAATCGCTGCTTGATAAAAGTTGCATGCTCTTCGTGAGAAAGAAAATGACAATTAACTGGACCAGCTAAAAAGTAAAGGTATAGCCTTTGAATAATATTGTTTGTTCACCTGGTTTCTTTAATTTGTCTCTCGTTTACAAATTGAAAGAAAGCATATATACATAACCTAGCTTTGAATTAGCTTGGCATCTTAGGGTTTTGAACCTTAATTTAAAAACTTGGGTCTGGAAGCTGTAATATAGAATTAAGAAAGATGAAACCATGATGGTCCCCAAGATTAAGGAGACTTTTAAGGGAAATCAATCTGGGGTGAACAAAGGAAACATGGCTTGCCCATATTTGGCAAGAATTGCGCTAGTTGTTGATCTTGAGACGTGGGAGTGAGGTCAAAGCACCCGACTATTGACAGATAATCGTCAGAACTCAGAAGACAGGATAATGTAATCATGCTATTAGTAAGAAATGAATGGGCAGATGCAAAATAATATTGAAAGCAAGAAAATAAGATGTTTGATTGTTGACGATTCCGCAATATGTCATGGTACGTTTGGACAATGGGGGATTGGTTTCTTTATTTTCTCTGTAATTTCCCAATACATGATTGAGAAAGGTGTTATCATTTCGCCCTGTATTAATTAACTTCAAAATTAGAGATGATGTGACTTATGACAAATAAGAGATGTAATTCCACGTTCACATTATGGAATTGATGACAGAATAAAAATCCATCAAAGAAAATTTCAAAATTAGTACATTATATGGGAAATCTCAATAAAACTTTTCGATGCAAGGACCTATCTACATTAAAGGTTTTGCGATATGTCATTTCCGAACCTTAAACAGATTGAAATGCAAACTGCGAGAGCATATGAAACATGAAAAAAAAAGTTTCGCACCCTTATATTTTTGAATGTCTGAACTAAACGAAGCCTTTTCTTTAGACCCTGAATCTGAAAGACGATTAAAATAGATGACGCATTTGCATATGCAATACATGAAGACTTTTGAAGATTGGATTTCGATACATGCTTTACCTGCAAGTGTCAAAAGCGTACAAGTCTAACTGAACAGTCATCTAGACTTGCTTGTTAGATGTTGAACAATATGTTAATGATTCCAAGACTTTTTACACCTACATGCACTTTTCAGTTTCATATGATTCAAATTAATCAATCAATTTGACATTGACTGGCTTAGGATGAAAATTGATACTTTAGTTATACTCGATGATCATGTTTACATCGTGAAAACAAGCAATTATGAACAAGAATTTAAAACAGAAAAAGTCCTCATCAAACAAACCATCATCTTTTGGATTAATGTATGAGATATAAAGAAATAAGTCCAGTACTATATATTGATTTTTATATTCTAAAATTATAAAATCAGGATGAAATAGAAACTAACGTCTCAGTTTTATGAAAAATATAAAATTTGGTTGGCTTTTATATATACAATCTGTGATTTAATGATAAAACATATATACAAAATTAAATATATAATTATAATTCTTAACAAATCTGCGACGCAAGTCTTTCATGAATTTTAATAAGTTGAGCTCGCTCTCATTTGGTTCTAGTTTTGTTATTAAATAGATATTAGAGGTAGGTTTGAAAGTCCATTATTCATGTATTAAGATAAATTTAAAGATAAAATAAATATTATTTAATTATTTCACATATCTAAAAAACTGAAAATTTGAAAAAAAAATTCAAGAATTTTATAAATAAAAATAATAATTTTTTAAATTATACAAAAGATTTATATCTTTTATCTTAAATTTAAAAATTAGAAAATTTCTATAAAATAGTAATATCTTATAAGATGTTCATGTAATTTACCCCAAAAAAAAATAGTATCTATATATTTAGCATGCAAAAAGTTAAACAAGTTTTAAGTTAATTTTTAAATTTTGATAGAATTACATTTTACGCATTTGTGAAAAGTTATGCGGAATTAAGCTAAAGCGGCTTAGTAGAAACATACGGTAGAAAGAAGACTGGCATAAATAAAAGGATCAAACAAGAACAAAAATCGTGGCTCGATAAAACCTTTGTCGTATCATTGAGAAAATCATGAAATAATGAGACGGAAACACATTGATAACATACAGTCATTTTAGGTTATATACTAACTTCTTATTTTGTGAATAAGAAGAATATATGTGTGCTTCATTATGATAATATTAATTAATGCCTCCATTGCTATTTCCAATTTGACGACTTTCTTAAGAGATCACTGTCTCTGATCTCTTCTTCTCCATATCTCCTTTCCACAGGTATTGTATGATTGGTACATACATATGCACTGCATTGATAAGGATAAGTGTAGGCCAACAAACTCACTCTAATAAATTTCTTGTTATTATTTGAATATATCTTTTATAATAAATTATTGCAGTTTTTTATCGTTTTCCACCTTATATATGCAACACCTCTGAACTCCAATGATTATAGAGAAATACTGAGTCTCTTCATCGTATCATAGTTTCATAGGCTTTACAGCCACAAATATGTTGATATCGATTGCTCCCTCACTACAACCATCGTCATCTCCTCTTCTACTACAACAAGTCCTCCCCTAACAACACCATCTCTCAATCAAAACTCCATCCTTAAGCTAAATTCCTCCTATTCTCTCTTGTTGAAAATACAATTTTTACCATATCTTAGTTGTTATGACTTTGAAAGTCACATAGATGGATCCAACCCTCCTCCTCCACAAGTGATTGGTGACACTGAAAATATTATTTATAAAACTTAAAAGATTACTAGCAAACTTGTTTTGGCATAACTGGTTGCTTTATTAGATCAGTCTGTTCTACCATTGGTAGTGAACACCGATACTGCTCAAGTTGCTTAGGATAATATTATGCAAGCATTCAATGTTGGATCTCTTCATCAAATCCAAATTCTTAAAAATAATCTCTATAAAATTGAACAACATAATATTGAAAGTGCTGCTCAAATTTTTGAATGTGTAATTATTCAACTCATCAATCATCTCATGGACTAGGATGAGGAAGGCTTGGAAGAAATTCTTGTAGTCGATTTTCTTCTTCTGTGACTTGTTTCAATTGTAACAATCAAGAACATTTTGCTAATCAATGTCCTTCTCCTAAACTTTGAAGTGACTCTTCCTCTACCCGTTATTCTTCCACTCTATTTTCTCCAGCCTTAAATCTTATCTTTAGTCAAACTCTCCTCCTCAAATAGTAAAGACCTTTCAATTTCTAATATTGACTCATCACTGTTCTTTTTAAACAATAAGTTGTTTACATTCTCTGATTCTCCATGTTCCATCTGGTGCAACAAATGTATTATCAATTAGCCATTTTACTGTAACTAACAATGTTTCCATTGAGTTCTTTCCTAATGGTTTTGTCATAAAGGATCTTCAGTCATAAAGGATTTTGCATAAAGGATAACTTGAGAATGGACTTTACACACTTCTTTTAAATCTTTCGACTATCCATAGGTGCATCACATTACTTTGATATTTGACATGCTCGTCTTGGCCATGCCTCATCTTAAATAATCCAACAAACACTTGCATTAGATGATCTTTCTTGTTCTTCTTCAAAATCTATGCATTTATGTTCTACTTGTAGTTTATGTTGGGACCCGTTTGCCGAAACCCAACCTCTTGCGAATATCAGAAGACTTGAGCGTATCTTCTTGTAGGGTTATATCCAAAAATCCTTATTACGCATCATCCCACAAGGGTGGCGTGCCTATGACCATCAAATATCGAAACAAACTCATTCCCTTGATGTTGGATCTTATCTCTGAATGTGAAGTCCAACTCTTGTTGAAAAGTCATAAGACTCTCATTACTTCATCATACATCTTTAATACATTACTTACAACTAATATCATCATTGATATTTCATTACCCCTAAAAAAAAGAGTCTTACAAGCCACAATACATTATAATCCGAAAATCTCATAATACAAAAGTTACAAGAACTATAACTTTTCATAAATGCAACTAAACCTTCCTGATTACAAAATCTAGTTTGAAATACAAAATAGCATATTTGAAGAATCTCCTTTAGACTCTAGCTAGCTTGACTTCTTAACTATCACCTTAGGAGGGGACAGAGAGAGGGTGAGCTCGAAAGCTCGTAGGTAACAGTTTATAATAAAAGAAAGATAAGCAAAACTTTTGAAGATAATTTCTTCCTTGTCATTTGAAAACGCTTTCCTTGAGTTTAAACAAAAACACATATTTCTCAAAAATTATTGTATTGTCAAGAAATCAAAATCATAACCAACACAATTTATACAATTTTTCAACTTATTCGAAAATCATGAATGTGTCAACTTGATCATACATAGCATGAGCACATAAGCATATTATAATGGTTTGGGTGGATCTAAACAGAACGTACTACACATTTCCAATACGGGTCCTATGTAGCCGTGAACAGAACGTACTACAAAATTTTATAAAATAGTCTTACATAGCCGTGAACTTATGGGAGTCCGCGAGTCACTAGCGGGCAGGCGAGAAAAGCCTTTAGACAAGTGCACTTGATTTTACTTAGAGGACCACCACAAACCCACATAACACATATATTTCATGTCTTGTAAACTTATTGCCCAAACTGAAACTTTTCTTCAAAACTTGCTTTACACTTGCTTGACATATATCTTGCAAGCCATTCTTGAAAACATTATTTTATAAACATGCATCTTTTCCAAAAAGACATCACTCAAATCATGTAACAAACATAGAGCAGAATTCACACCCATTTATGAAAAATAATGTAACACTTATGATGCAATTGAAAATAAAAAAAAACCTCTTTGATTTAGAGAAAACAGTAATGGCTCATTAACTTTATTGTAAACATAAAACCCACCTGATTTCCTTACTTACAGGCTTGCTCAGAATGTCTCTTCTCTTTGTAAACAACTTGAGGCCTAACACTTTATTCTAGAAGAATCTTCTCTATTGTCTTAGGTTTTCGATGACACCCAAAATCATTCCACTTGGGTCAGTGATTTAAAAGATATACTTCAAACCTTTTTGGACTACTCTTGTTCAAATCAGCATACTATGCACAACTCTTATCGAAAATTTAAACCTCTTAAAAACTGCATTTGACTTCAACTTCTTCATACCATTTGTAGCTCCGTGTATCTAGCTTATCTTGAAACAAGAATCATCTTATCCGAAGCTCTATTGATCCAGAAATCATCAAAATATTGAGGTATGCTTAGGAAAATATCCAATTGTTATCCTTTCTTTGGTTCACTTCATCCTTTTCAAATCAACACCAAAAGCTATAACCTTCAATGGAGATGCAAATTGAAAATGTTAGGAATCCAAAAGTTCAAGAATCACTTCATTTAACTTTGAAACTTACAACTTTGAAGAAGACCTTGAGGTCAGATTTTTATCATTTGAAGAGTCAAAATGGATCAGACAATAGGATTTGACGCAGCCAAAGGAAAGACAGACGAATGAAAAAAGACAGAAGAAGTGAAAAAATTGTTATAACTTTCCCTACAGATATCAGAGTTAGGTTTCCTTTATATTATTCAAAAGAAGATTTCAAACTCTACAACTTTCATGAAGACCTTGAAGACAAATTCTATCCTCTGAAGGATTAAAAATGGAATAGAAGATATAAGATGAACAGTAACTCAGAAGATAACAAAAAACAGACGAAGCGAAACAGAAGAAGTAGAAGGTAAAAGATAGCAAAACATAGAAGAAACGAAAACAAAAGAAGAGAAAGGTAGAAACTTAGACGGAGCAAAAGGCAGACGAAGTAAAACTCAGAAGATGCAAAAGTCTGAAGAAGCAAATCGACAAAACACAGAAGATAGGAAAAGACAAAAGAAGTTCATAAACAATAACCTAGAAGAAGTTTATGAACATTAACCCAGAATGAACAAAACCCAGAAGAAGACACGTTAGCAAATCACAGAAGATAACACGTCAGAAAAACACAGACGATAGCAAAACACAGACGATAGCAAAAGGCAGAAGATACAAAAGGTAGACTATAACAAAAAGGCAGATGATAGCAAAAGATAGAAGATACAAAACGCAGACGATACAAAAAGGTAGAGTATACAAAACCCAGACGATACAAAACTCAGAATAAACGAAACACTGAAGTAACAAAACACAGAAGGAGCAAAACTTAGATGAAGCAAAACACAAAAAAAGATGACCTCATCAATGACGTCATCACAGAAGAAGCAAAAGACAAAAGATATAACTCCTCTCTTGCACATCTCCTTATATGGATCCTGCCTTTCAGCCTAAAAGTTCAAAAATTTTATAATATATATTGCTGGAAAGCTAAAAGAAATATCTACAACTTACTAGTAGACACACTTTCTCTAATCTAGCCTAAATCAGCCTAGATTAATCTAAATTTTCTCTCGAGTACAGAACATGAATTTTCTACATTCATTCATTGTACTGCACCCAGTTCTTAACTTCATGACAACTTGGGATTCTTGAAGATCGAATCTAAATTCGATGTCTTCCTAAAAAATGTAGCCACACGTTTTTAGTTTAATCTAAATCAAGAATCATTTCGTTTGAACAACTAAAGAAAAAGTTGTGGCTAAAGGATTGAAACTTACTCCTTGAACAATTTTCCAGATCTAACACCCATTTTGTTTCAAAATCTTTTCTTAACACAAATCATACTAAGATCACCTTTTTCTACTTCATTTTTGGCTTTCATTCTGCTTCTTACTTTAACCTTAATTCTTCTCACTTTAAAATATTTTAACCACCAAAAATACCAAAGCAAAACTTGGACATATACATTTTTTTTCTCATTCTCTACTTTACCCTTGTCTATCATTTCTTGGTTCAAAAATTTTCATTCATTTGCTCTTTACAAATGACTACTTGCCAAAATTTCTCCTTCAAATAGTTTTTAACTTCTATGAAACATTTGGGGTCCAACAGTCTAAGTACAATTCATGAACTTCTCCTATTTCTGATAACAAAACCAATGCTCCATTAGATCTTGTGTGTAATCTTTGGGGCCTTGTCTTTAACCAATCTTTAAATGGTTTTTCCTACGATGCATTTATTATTTGATAATTTTAGTAAGTACTCTTGTTTTTTTTTCATTATAAATCTGAAGTGTTCAATTATTTTATTAAATTTCGTTTTATTGCTAAAAAGTATTTTGGACTCCCTATAAAACAATTTCCAAGTGATTAGGGTAGTAAATACCAATTACTTACAAAATACCTTAGTAAAAATGATATCTCTTATCGAAATAATTGCCCAAAAACACCCGAACAAAATGGTTGTGCAGAACGCAAACATGGTCACATAGTTGAACCAGGTTTGGCTCTCCTTATCATGCCTCAATGCCAATACAATTTTAAATTCATGCCGTTGAAATAGCTACTTACGTTATAAACTGCCTATATACACTAGTCTTATATCACAAAATATTGTACTCCTTACCTTGTCGTCAACCTCCAAATTATAATAAATCATGTGTATTTGGGTGTTTATGTTATCCTTAGTAATGTCTATATACTCCTCATAAGTTACCTCCCCATTCTTCTCCTTGTATATTTCTTAGTTATTCTAAAATATTTAAGGGATACAAATGTTATGATCTTGTCATTCATGAAATTCATTATTCATGCCATATGTTGTTTGATGAATAGGTGTTCCCATTTTAATTGTCAACCATCACCGACACTAATCCACCACTGCTACCATTTTCTTTTCTAATAGACAACCCAATGTCATTAGTAGATAAGTCTCTTTCTCCTCATAAGCCACCAATGACAAGCCCATTTATACACATGACCCATCCTTACACAAACACTTTCACTCCCTCCAAAATGTCAATGCCCTTGTCCTCTTCCCTAACTCATCTATATCATTTATCAATAGATTGATCTCTTTATGAGCCCAGCTTCCCAAACCCTCTTAACTTGCCTAACCTTACCACTTCATCAAACCTTATCCATCCTTTAAATGTGATGCCACATCAAACACATCCTACTTCCATCTCTCACTCAATTCCAATTAATATTCAAGTGGATTTGTTTGAATATAATTTGACAATATCACAGGTGCCATACTTACCACCCAAAGTCACTACACCAACACATTCAATGGTGACTAGAGCCAAATTTGGCCATTTGAATCCTAGAACCTTTTGAAGTTCATTAATTACCACTGAGCCATGTATGTATAGTGAAACATCATCAAATTCATTATGGCATCAAGCAATAGTTGATGAAATACTAGCCTTATTCATAAATGGAACTTGGTAATTAGTTCCCAGACAACCTCATTATATTGTAATCAATAACAAATGGGTATACTATATTAAGCAAAAGAAAAATGGTAGTGTGGATCATAACTAAGGGCTAGCACCAATAACCAGGCCTCGATTGTTAAGACATTTATAGTCTAGTCATAAAGCCAACGGTGATCAAATTAATTCTCTCTTTAACAGTAACCAAAGGTTGGTAGATAGAACAACTCGACATCTCAAATGCATGCCAATCCTAATTATCCCACATATGTGTGAAAATTATATAAGTCACTCTACAGTCTCGAAGAAGCTCCAAGATAGTAGTTTTTTTATCTCATTGATCAACTTCTTGCTATGGGATTTATAAGTTTCAAAACAAATGTTTCTTTATATTTTAAAAAGGTTGATGATGATATGATTTTGTTCTCATTTATGTAGATGATTTGATCATCATAGGAAGTAATCAATGCTAAGTCATAGCTACCATATCTGCTCTTAAAGCCAATTTTGCTCCCAAACACTTGCATCCTTTATATTACTTCTTAGGCGTTGAAGTTAAACCCATAGTCTAAGAATTGCTACTAACCTAAGAAAAGTACATTATAGAACTCCTATGTAAGCCAGTCTTTACTTCTACCTCCCTTGCTATGAAGTTAACAGGACAAAAAGGCATGAATTTTTATGATCCTCATCTACTTTGGAGTATTATTGGCAAACCACAATATTTGGGTATCATAAGTCCAAACATTGCGTACGCAATTCACAAAGTAGCCTAGTTCATGCAAAATCTAAAGGAAGAACACTTAACAACCCTTAAGTGCATAGTCCCCTTCAAGGCACTAAAACATATGGTCTGCATCTTCAAAATTCTAACTCCATGATAATTCAAGTGTATAGTGATTAAGACTGGGCAAATGATGAAGACGATAGGAAAAGTGTGATAGGATATGCTATTTATTTTGGCGGTAATTTAATATATAGGAATTCAAGAAAATAAAGAACATTTTCTTATTCTTCAATAGAAGCAGAGTATCCTGCCTTAACTTTATGCATCACCTAAATTAAATAGCTTTAATCTTTGCTAGTTGAAATTGGGCTTCAACATCAAAACTCACCAATCTTATTGTGTGACCACTTTTTCACTACCTATCTTCCCACCAATTCGATCTTTCACAACTGCTCCAAGCACTTAGAAATTGACTTCAACCATATTTGTTGGAGCAAGGAGTTATAATGGCTTACTGAAAGCAAATAATACGAGAGCTGATTTTTCTTTGGCAATAGGTGAAGGATCTTATGGGGAGATAGCAAGGAGTTGCTGGGGTTTAGTGAGTTCTCTTCTTGATTTCGATAAAGTTTATTCAGTAGGTCCATATGAGGCGTGAAGAAGTTTAAGCTCTTAATTGATGACTTTTAGTTTTTGCACACATACGAATTGCTTGGTTCCACTAAAAATTGAAGAATTCCTGCTTTAAAAGCATAAATGAAACCCAATGTATGGATCAAGTATTTGTTAAAATGAAACCAATGACGATATGCAGTCTTTTGAAAAATGTTCATGATTTTAACAGGTGTATGGTCATAGAAGAGGGATCCTGAAAGATAAAATAACTGTTGGGAAATTGAGCAAGCCACTAAACATTAGTCAATGCTCAATCTAACTTCTTTTAAATAAACCAGTACGAAGATTGTTTATTTGACTAAGTAAATTTATGGGCAAGAGAGTTCAGATATGTTACCTCGAGATTGTTTGCACACTGTTTCAAGTTATGTGAGTACTTTGAAATATTACAAATTCCTCAAGCCTTAGATCAATATAATATAAAGTTGAAGTCTCCTTAAATGAGCCAAGGCAAGGTGGAAGTTTTGTTGCAGTCCAGGAGAGTATTCCATAAAGTAGTTCTCTAAAAACTAAAATTAACGGCATAGATAAGGAGACAAGAAGATTGACATTATCCTGTAAAAAAAGTGAGTATAAGATGCATAATTGATCTGTAAATTTGAGGAGCTCCACTCATAATCAATCCTATAACATATAATGATTCGACCATTTAAACGTTGTAAATGGTTTGATATCTGTTGCCACCTATATACCAAAACAGAGATTCGATTGAAGTTTGCTATTTTTATTTTTATTTCAAGTAAAACTATAATTAGGTGCTTCTCCCTCTTGACAAAATCCCTTAAAAACGAAATTCAATCCTTTGACATTCCACACTTTGATGGATGTATTAAATAAGCTGGTTATAGAGCATTTACTCTTTCTTCGCTGAGATTTTCTCCTTGCCACATTTTGGAATGGCTTGTTTGAGTCTCCTTATTCATGATCTGCAACATTACTAGCTTGAGGGCTGGATGAGTGAGTTTCTGCTGACCGTATATTGTTGACGGTTCATGTCTTGGTAGTAAAGAACCAACTATTAGAGGAGAAGAATTGAGCTAATTCAGATCTAGTCCAACCGCTTTTGGAGGAGTTTTTAGATCTGGTCCAGTCCAAATTACCTAATGAATTGCCTTCTATGAGAGATATTCAACATCACCTTGATCTAATACTTGGAACTAAGCTTCCTAATCTGCCCCATTATAGAATGAACCCTAAAGAAGCTGATATTTTAAGAGAACAAGTGGAAGAATTGATGAAAAAGGGCTTGATCTGAGAAAGCATGAGTCCTTGTGTTGTTCTTGCACTTTTGAAACCCAAGAATGATGGATCGTAGAGAATGTGTGTTGACAGTAGAGCCATCAATAAAATCACCATAGGATATCGATTTCATATTCCCAGATTGAATGCCATACTTGATTAACTCTGCGGTTCTCAGGTATTCTCTAAACTTGACTTGGAAAGTGGTTATCAACAAATACAGATCAGACCTAGGGATGAGTGAAAGACCGCATTTAGAACGAAAGAGTGGTTGTATGAGTCGCTGGTCATGCCCTTTGGGTTATCCAATGCCCCTAGCACTTTTATGAGACTCATGAACCAAGTGCTTAGACCTTTTAATGGAAA
>JANJEY010000004.1:52318964-52330736 GCA_024703695.1 Erythroxylum cataractarum | reverse complement strand
GGTTTTCTGATCTCTGCGTGGATACCTTTAGAGATAGTCTCTATTGGCTATTCAGGTTTGAGGTTTTCATACCGACATCGGGATCCTGGGATTCAGGAAGGTCCCGGGAATAAAAAATTTTGTTTCCGCTGCTGGAACATGTGATGTTCCTCCAGGGATTTTCCTACATTTATGAAGGACTGTTGCCAATGTATCAAAGTATAGTTGACGTAGCTAGTAAAGGGGTTCTAGTAATCAAAACATCTGAGGTAACCAGACAGTTGATATCAATTATGGTTCAAAATTCTCAACAGTTTGGGACAAGGATGGATGAAGCTATTAAATGTGTAAATGAGGTAAGTAACACGCACCTTGAGGAGAAATTTTCTATTTAATCGCTCTAGTTCGTCAAATGGCTAGAGGTCAATTGCAATCGGCAAGAGTGTGAAGAATACGCTCATTCTCTAGACATCCTACGAGTATGAGCCCTACATTGCAATAAGATTCTCTTTAATAAGCTAAAGCAATAAGGGGGTTTTTTGGTCAACCTCAACGAAAGTATGACCCTTATTTTAATTACTACAATCCAAGATGGAGGGATCATCCAAACTTGAGTTATGGAAATCAAGGAGGCTAACAACGATATCAGCCTCACAATTTTAATAAACAACCTCAAGCTCCTCCATATGCTCAACCTCAATCTTCAAATTCATGTATGTCAATTTCAACACGAAACAAGGGTAAGCCTTTAGAACTTAGGAAATCATATCACTTAATTAGTCACCTCAGTAAGTAAATGGAAATGCAAGCATCGGGGAAATTACCTTCCAAAACAGTGGTTAATCCTATGGAGAATGTGAGTGCAATGACTTTAAGAAGTAGTAAGGAAATTCGATCTGGAACTTTTCACCAATGGAGGAAGATAAGCATGATTATGGAGAAAAAAAAGGAAGAACTTCTAACTTAAGAATAAACAAAGGTAAAAAAATGATTCATCTTCGTCAACATCAATCAATGCACATTTACCTCCTTTTCCTAACAGGTTGGCTAAACAAAAAGATAATGAATATGAAAGAGAGATCATAGAAACTTTCAAAATGGTAGAAATCAATATAACACTTTTGAAAGTCGTCAAACAAGTTCCGAAATATGTAAAATTCATAACGGAGTTGTGCATAAATAAAAGGAAGCTGAAGGACAAGGAGAGAACAATTTTGGATAAGAATGTATCAGTTGTTATAAATACGAAATTACCTGAAAAATGTAAAGATCCAGGTATGTTTACACTTCCATGTGTTATTGGTAATAAAATAATTGAGCGTGACATGCTAGACTTAGATGCATCTATTAATGTCATCTCATAATCAATTTATCGAGCTTTAAATCTATATTCTTTGCAAGAAACTAACATGATTATCTAACTAGCTGATCGTTTGCATGTGTGCCCTAGTGGAGTTATTGAAGATGTTTTAGTCCAAGTTAATGGTTTGGTATTTCTAGTGGATTTTTAAATCTTGAAAAATGAATGGAGATAATGTGGAACATATTATATTCGGTAGTTCACTTATGAAGATGACCAAGACTAAAATTGATATGGATGAGGGTTCTCTTTCTGTAGAGTTTAGTGGAGAGATAGTAAAGTTCAATATTTTTGAAGAAATAAAATACCCCAATGATCTTCAATTTGGCTATCATATGGATATTGTGGATTCATTTTTACAGGATATGTTTAATGAAGAAAATATTGAAGATGAGTTGGATTTTAAGGCCAAAGTAGAAGTGACTGAGCAAATTGATGAAACTTGTGAAGTTGTAGAGTCGTTATCAGCAATGTAAATAGATTCGAAACTTTGAATGCTAAATTTACTATAAATCATAAGAAAATGTTACCTTCTGTTTTGCAGGCTTTGAAGATCGAATTGAAAGCCTTACCTGATGACATTAAATATGACTATTTGGTTGATGGAGAGGCATTACCAGCAATCATTTAAAAAAGGTTGACTGAAGGGAAAGAGGAAAATTTTTTGCCACTACTTAAAGAATACAAAACTGCAATTGGTTGGACTTTAGCAAACATAAAAGGAATTAGCCCGACGATTTGCATGCACATGATTCTTTTATATGAGAATGCAAAACCAAAACGTTAACCCCAAAGAAGACTTAATCTAACAATGAAAGATATGGTAATGAAAGAAATTTTAAAACTTTTGGATGCAGGTATAATTTATCCAATATCGAATAGCGAAAGGGTAAGTCCAGAGCATGTTGTGTCCAAGAAAATTGGGATGACAGTAATACAAAACCAGAATGATGAATTGGTACAAATGAGGGTATAAAATGGCTGATGAATGTGCATATGCTTTAGAAAGCTTAATTTAGCTACTAGAAAGGACCATTTTTTGTTACCCTTTGTAGATCAAATGTTAGAAAGACTTGCAGGTAAATCATGTTTATACTTTTTGGATGGTTTTTCAGGTAACTATCAAATAACAATTGCTCAAGAGGATCAAGAAAAGATTACATTCACGTGTCCTTTTAGAATGTATGCTTTTAGAAGAATGCCATTCAGTCTCTGTAATGCTCTAGATATGTTCCAAAGATGCATAATGAGTATATTTTTTGAGTATATCGAGAATTACATTGGATACTGCGCAATGCAATTATTCTACAACTGAGAATTTAACAATTGTTTTTGCTTTAGATAAATTTATATCTTATCTGCTTGGCTCTAAAGTTATTGTTTACTCTGATCATGCAGCATTGAAATATCTTCTGGCAAAGAAAAGTTCAAATTGAGGTTGATACGATGGATTCTGCTACTTCAAGAGTTTGATTTGACAATAAAGCATCGAAAAGTGTAAAAAATTTAGTAGCAGATCACTTGAGCAACTTAGTAAGAGATGAAGATATTTTACCTATTTTTTAAACTTTTCCTGATGAGTAATCATTTCAAAAGAAAAGTATGGTTCCATGGTATGTTGACTTGGTCAATTATTTAGTTAATGCAACTATAACTTATCACATTAGTAAGTCTAGGAAGGAAAAAAAAAAGAAATGAGGCAAAATATTATGTGTAGAATGAACCGTTCTTATGGAAGTTCTGCTCTGATCAAATTATAAGGCATTATGTGACAGAAAATGAACAAAATTCTATCTTAGCTTTTTTTCACAAATATGCATGCTGTGGTCACTTTCCCAAAAAGAACTATTATGAAAGTTTTGGACAACAAAATATATTGGGAGACTTTATTTAAAGATGCTTATGTGTTCTGTAAAAGTTATGATGGATGTCAAAAGACAAGTACATTATCTCATTGAAATGAAATGCCTCAAACCCCAATTCTTATAGTTGAAATATTTGATGTATAGGGTATTGTTTTTATGAGGCCCTTCCCTTCATCTTGTGTATTTTCTTACATACTTTTGGTTGTTAATTACATTTGTAAATGGATGGTAGCAAAATCCACTAGAATTGATGATTATACAACTGTTGTAGGGTTTATAAAAATTAACATTTTTGATACATTTGGAATCCTACGTGCCATCATTAGTGATCAAGAAAGTCATTTTTTTTCAATAAAGTTATGGCAACGTTATTTAGAAATTATGGAGAGCATCATCAAGTAGCCACCGCCTACCATCTGCAAACCAATCGACAAACAGAAGTATCGAATAGAGAGGTGAAATCCATCTTAGAAAAGGTTGTGAATCCTAGTTTACGACTGGATGATGCTCTTTGGGCATTCCGTATAGCTTACAAGACACTAATAAGAATGTCCCCTTATCGATTAGTTTTCGGTAAAGCTTGCCATCTACCGGTGGAAATTAAACATAGAGCCCATTGGGTAGTACAATGTTGCAACATGGCTTTAGTGAAAGTTAAAGAGGAAAGGAAGTTGTAACTACAAGAGTTAGAGGAAATAAGGTTGGATGCCTACGAAAATTTGAAAATTTACAAAATGAAGACCAAGTTGTTCCAAGATAACGTAAACTTGAGGAAAAAATTTAAGGTGGGACAGAAATTGTTATTGTATAATTCTTGATTAAAGCTTATGCTACATAAGTTATGTTCTAGATGGCTTAGTCCATTTGTTATTGCTAATATCTTTTCTTATGGTACAGTGGAAATAAAAAGTTTAGAGACTGGAAAGATTTTTAAGGTTAATGGACATAGAATAAAACCATTCTATAAGGAGATGATAGTTTCCAGTGTGATGAATATTGATGTAGAACTTCCATCATATGAAGAAGTTTGAGAAAAACCGACCCCATCGACTATGATGACATTAAACAACTACATTTTTCAGGAGGTAACCCAAGATATGATAATTTTATTATATTTTATTTTGTTTTAGTTCTTTCTATGATGCATTTGTCTATTTTTGAAATATAAATTTGTTGGCTTAAAGGAAAAAGAGGTCTTGATGAATTTGTGTATAAATATAATGAGGGCATTTAGGATAACCATTTTTTAACCTAAACAAACCTACCTCACTTTTTATCCTTAAAAAACCAATTTGAGCCTGAACCTTTCTTTCTGCATAATAACCTTGCTACAAGCTAAATTTACCCTTTTTGTTGTTGTTATCTTTAATAATTTTGAACCCCTATATTGAAGGAATTATTTCGAGCTTATTTGCATAGGATTTTGACTGTTTCCATGAAAAATTAATTAAATGATTCAAGTTTGTTTTGATTTTTTATAGAATGGAGGAGAAGTATAAAAAAACAAAAAACTCTCCTCTTTGATATTTTTGTTTAAAAAAATAAAAGGAAAAAAAGAAAAGAAAAGAAAAGAAAAGAAAAGAAATAGTGATTGAAAGAGATGTCATTTGAACCAAGTGAATTTTAATTTAAGTTGAAACTTGTGTGGAAAAGTTTGTATGATTCCCTTCAATTTATTTAACTAAAGAGTTCCTTTTGTTATAAATTACCAAAGCCACATTACAATCCTTATTAAGTCCCTTTGATTTATACATTAGGTTCATTTTGTTTAGTGGTGGAGATATGATTCTTGACCAAGCTTATGGAAATAAATTGCTATGTTTTGATTTGAGAGCTTAATGTTACCTAAACACTTTGAGCATATAGAGTGAAATCCTTGTGAAGGTGTCAAGTCTTGTTCATTTGATTTTGATGGAATTGATGAGATGCTATGTTTAACAATATGTGTTGGCCCCCATATTTTTTTCTCTAGTTAAGCATGATTTAAATAAATTTTGAGGTTCTAATGGATTTAATTTTTGGGAGTTATTATTATGTCAATGTTAGTAAGATTATGTGACATTAGTAAATTGAATTAAAGTACTAAGGTAATAAGGATGTTCAAGGGCATTTTTAGAAGACCACTTAAGGATAAAAGATACAAGGAATATAAGGAAGGACAAAATGGACAATTTTGAATCATTAATGGCAAAATTGAAATAAAAAGTGATGGCTTGTTTTTTTAAGGAAGAAGCAAAAACGAAATTGGAAGAAAAGAAACAAAGAGAAGAGAGAAAGAAGAGAGTTCGGTGGAGAAGAGAGGAAAGAAAGAAAAAAAAAGATAGGTTTTGATTTTTCTTGGTCCTAAAGAGTGATTTTAAAGTTATTCAAGAAGGGAAAAAGGTAGCAGATGATGAGAGCTTCCATTAGGGCCAACAAACTTTTCATTTGGTGAAGATTAAAGGTAAGCTGGATTTTAATCTTTGGATTTTCGAAAGGGTTTTGATTCATATAGCTTAAGAAACGTATGGATTTAAGGATTCTAGGATCAATTTTAGTGAATGTCTTGTGGGTTCTCCAATTTGAATCCCTATTGATATGAGAATTTTGTCTTTGATAAAGGAAATCAAAGGAGGCAAGAGGAGGAACAGTAAGGGCATTTTTGAGCAAAGTTTCAAGCAGAAAATCAAGGTGGGTATACGTTTATAATAGAATTAATAAGCCAATAAATGTTTTTTTTTTTGAATCAAGGAATTTAACATTTTTAAATTACATCTTAAATGTTGCATTTGGTGCTTCTTGAATGAATTGAGAATTTGCTATGTGTTTGGTATGTGAATTAGGTTGATGATTTGTGAAAAGACTTTCAAAATGATTCTTTTGAAAAGATAAATGCTTATAAAATCATGTTTTCAGAAATAGTTTTCGAAATATCTCATGTTTATGAAAAACAAGTTTTCAAGAATGTACCATTTGGGCAAATGGTTTCCCATTCATGAATTACATGTTACGTAGGTTTGGTGTAATCCATTCAAGAGTGTCACATACACGTTGACCAAGTTAAAGGCTTCTCCCGCCTGTCCGCTAGTGGCATGGAGCTCCTTCATAGACTCCCTCAAGTTTACGCCTACATAAAACCACTAAGTGGGATTGTGATAGTGCCTCAAGTTTACGACTACACAGGACCATTATATGGAAATGTGTAACTCGTCATGTTTATGGATTTACCCAAACTATTTTGATGTGCTTATTTGCTTATGAGATGTTAATAATTTTGATGCATTCATGATTTAAAATTTGTGAATTTCGGTTATGAAATTGAGAATGATGATTTTTTGAATTTAATAAGAACTTTGTATTAGCAAATGAACATTTTAAAGGTTTTGCTTATTTTTCTATTATCAACTATTACCTACAAGCTTTAATCTCACCTCCCCTTTCATTCCCATCTCCAGGTGATAAGAAAGAGATTGGGTGAAAGAGAGTCAAGGCATTCGTTAGATTATGCATATTTTGTATTTTAAGTTAGATTGATGTAAAAAAAGACTTCATACATATGTCGAGAATTATGGGGTTTTGTATCTTTTGTATTTCGGATTTTTGATATTGTTGATGTAATGTAGCTTAGAATCCCATTAAAGCTTTGTAAACTCTTATTCTGTGATGTTAATGAAATATTGATTTGTGTTGAAAAGTGAATTTGTGTATGGATGAGATGGAGTTGAAATATGAATTAATTAATGATGAGTTTAAGTCACAATTCAATATATTGGGGAAAGTTATCAATTTAAGATGATAAATTTTGAATATGAATTGTTGCTGCATATCAGTGAGATGTTATGGATAAGAAAATAGGAATGAATGATGAAATGTAGTTGGATGGTTAAGAATGATGTTGCATGAGAGGAAGTGAAATTGAGACAATTTTTACATCTTTCACAAGGGTAAAAATTGTGTACTGACTTCAAGGAAAACACTGTATTGATCTAGAAAGAATTAGATAAAGTTGTCTTCATAAAAGTTGTAGCTTATCGTTTTATCTTTCCAACGGTATAAAATATGAAAGTTTTGGACAATGGAGTTGGAAGATATGATCATTAGAAGTTTTGATGCTGTTTAAGAGGGGCATTCAAGATAGCTATATTGTTTTGAAAGTTTGACCCTTATAGAGGTAGCAATTGTTTTTATGTTCTTCACCAAAGTTGTATATCTTTATTTTAGCTTTCCATTGATATAAATTTTGTAAATTTTAGAGTTATAAATCAAAAGTTATGAAGTTTAGAAGTTGGGATGTCGGAAGAAGAAGAGTAGGAGGACCATGATCACGACTTTTGCGGCTGCGAAAGCACGATCGCGACCCGCAAGTTTTCCCCCTTACCTAAACATATTTAATTCTTTTGATCATAACTTTGTCGTCGGACCTCCAAATGAATCGATTTTTAAAGCATTGGATTCGTAACACATTTCTCTATCTCTTCATAAACATTTATAGCTTTTGGTATTGATTTAAAAAAGATTGATCGAATCAAAGTAAGGGTATCAGTTGGAAGAGTATGAATTGGATATTTTTACTAAACATGCTTCAGTATTATGGTGATATCTTAATAATTGGAGCTCTAAATGTGATGATTCTTATCTCTTCATAAACTAGAGACATAGAGCTATAAATTATTTGAAGGATTCAAATTTTAATTCGGACTCTAAGACTTTCACTTTCCAGGAGGAAGTTGAGTATAGTGCAAAAATGTTTGGGCTATAACTTTTAGATTTTTGAACCAAATTGAAAGATTTTGGTGTCATTAGAAACTTAAGATAATGAAGGACAAATTTTCTGAAGATGACAAATTAAAATTCCAATTTGAGGTTTCTTAAAATCTATTCGAAAATAGGAGAAATGAGTTCATTTTTGACAATTGATTGGTGTGGGCACGCCACCCATGTGAGATGATGGCTAATAAGGGTTCTTTGAAATAACCCTACAAGGTAATATGCACGCTCAAGTCTTAAGATTTTAAGAGCAATAGTTGGTCTTCGAAAACGGGGTCCAACAGTTATGGTATCAGAGAGCAGAATTAGGATCTTACATGGGCATTTTGGAAATATGTATTAAGTTACATGCATTTTCTTTGACCAGTCTTAACATGCAGCAGCAATTGATCCTTAGTCTAAGATGCATGTGTATGAGTTACACGCATGTGTAATTGTTAAAATTTTGACTTGATGGAATTAGTGAGAAAAAATGATGCTTTTCCATGACATCAGAAAATGAAAGTTGTGGATAATTAGAAATGAGAAATAGTACATGGGTAAATATGATAGAAGATGATTCAACATATATGTACTAGGGGATGCATTATTGAATATGACATCATTATTGTACTGTGAAGGTATACCCTTGAATATGATATGGATGTGAATATATTATCATGGATTGTTTGAGGAAAATAGAGAGACAAGTAGAAATGATGAGATTAAAGAGTACAAGTAGAATGTAATGAAAACAGAAAATGTTATGATCTTAAGAAGATGAAATTGGAACCAAAGTGGTTGTTTGATTATTGTGACAAGAGTTCGATCCACCGTAAGAATGTGTTAGTGAAATTGAGATCAGAATTTTATGATGATTATACATCTATAATTTTGAATCAATGGCGTATATACGTATGTAAAATGTAATGAAGGATAATTGGAAGATGAGATGAATGATAGCGACATATGTACAAGTTCAAAAGGTTAAGTTGAAATGTTATTGTGAGTACCTATCTAATAGGAAGCAATCTATGACTTAGTGGATATTTGTTAGTCAGAGTTTCCATAGTTTAAAGTCTAAGAGGATCTAGAGAAACACATGAAAGTGCTTATAATGATCAATCAGGGATAGATTGAGATTGTTGATGACATTATAATGAGTAATGAATTCGAAGATAAAGAGAAGAATATCATCTAGGATCAATGGAGATCAAAGTATCCATCATTTAAGGTATAAATTTGTGAATTGTTGGAGATAAATATGTGGACAAAAGGGGATGACTTTGATGATACACATCTAAGAATATGCGACAGTAATTTTGTTTACTACTTTATTAAGTTTTGGTAATTAGAACATTATAACCCTGTAAGAATGATAGATATTGATCTTCTTGAGGAATTAATGATGGATGATAAGACAATGATGATAATAGTGCTTGATAAACATTACATGAACAGTATAGATGATAGTAGCAAGAAATCTTCTTTCGGAGAAGAATTCCATTGAATTGGGTTAAGCAGATTCAATAGTTTTTATTGAATGAAAGAACAAATAGAAAATGAATACATAATGATCCAAAAGTAAATATTGGAGTCATATCTCTAGTGGAGACTCAAGCAAAAAAGGTAGAATATACTACTGAGAAAGTATGTATTGTTGTTTGATGTAAAGTATCCAGCTATATGAATAGATTTCTGAATTTGAGGTGACATTAAGTATAAGAGACTGAAATAAGATCTGATGAATGTGTTACCAACACAGGAAATTAAGATTGAAAATAAATTAAAATGGGTGGAGAAATTAGTATGAATGAGCAGACAGTAGAACAATTCAGTGTGAAATTAGAGGAAATCGAATGAATTGAGAAAATCGTTCGAGGAAGGAAGTTGAATGGGAAATTGAAAAAAATATGGGAAATGAGGAATTAGTTATTTGAGGAATTATGAGAACTAATCATGGGCATACAGAGCTTTGGAAACATTTGTTCAAGTTAACAAATGCCCCGACAATATTATGGTATTGAAGATTAAAGTGATCCAAGCAAAACGGATTAATTTGTGATCATGATCATAGAGGATATTTGCAATATATTTGACAAGTGAAGAGAATGTTTTTGAACATTGAAATTAATCTTACATATCGTGGATGTAAAAACAATTTTGAGGAATTATAACACCGATATTAATTATATCATTTGAATTTGGAGATTTTATAGTATACAATGATGTTGTATGAGAGATTTGGATAAAATCCAATGCAGCATGATAAAGTGATTTCATATGTATAGAGACAACTAAAGTCCTACGGGTTGATTATTCGATACATGATTTAGAACAGCTATAGTAGTGAATTGTTTTGAAAGTTTGGGGATAGTATATGTATAGGAACATCTTGGATATATATATATTCATATACAGATCATTAAAGTTTGAGGTAATTATTGAGTTGAGAGAATTAAACACGAGACTGAGACAATGGATAGAAGTACTGAAAGATTATGATGGTATGAATGAGTATTTTCCAGTAAAGTTAGTGTTGTATATGATACATTAAGCAGAAAACCCAATAGCAGTGAAGCATGAATTCAGATATTGAGGTTATCAGATCTAGTGTAAAAAGAAGCATAGAATGTGAAGTGGAATTTTAGGCAAATCAAAGTACTATTTACTAAGGAATTGAAGATCAGTTTCACATGAAAGGATTTACCAAGCTCGAATTGAGGATCCAGAAATTGTGAATCTTACTAAGAAATCAAAAGTGAATACGAATTTTGAGTTCGTTTAGGAAGAACGATACCTTGTGATTGAAATAAGAAGTATGTGTACTGATAAAGATGATTGAGCAAAGAGACAGTTAGAGGAGCATCAATAATGACCTATGCTGTACATTCTAGTAGGAATGTGCCAGAACATCATTTAATGGCTAAGAATGTAAAATCAAGTGATTGAATCTTTGAATTGTTGACGGTCCTAACTGTCAGAGATATGCTTAAGGCTTATAGTTTGGAGTTCATAGGAACATGAGATCAATGTATAGTTCCATTTGACTTTAAGCATCACAATCATTATCATGGTGATTTCATTGGAATATTGTATGAAGAGTTAGATGACAAAAAGAGTCATTCGTCTCTTTATTTGGATGAATAGGGCCAAAGATGGTCGAAAACCAAATTGATTGGAGATGTTACTGATAAGTGAAATTGATTTGTATTAGGAATTAAGTGATGCAAAAAAAAAAAAGAATTAAGTGGATCAACACCAAAGGTATGGGATACAATGAGATAGACATAAGAGTAAAGCGTACTGACACTGTAAAGATGTGAACTATGAGGCAAAGGATGAAATGTTTATGAGAGTATCACCTTCCCAAGGTGCTTAGATTGAGTGCAAGATGTCAAGTATGCTAAGAAATATTATGATTTGATATTGGTGTTAGTGTAGAAAGTTTAAAAATTGTTAGTAATCTGAAATATATTGAGGAAATAGTTGAGATAACGTGATATCTGAATAAGTCATGAAAGGATTGATTGAATCCGTTAACTAGAGTCATTTGAAAGAAATTATTCGAGTGAAGAAATCACATAGAAGACTGAGGAAAACATAAGACAACATTACCTTCATTTGTTTGATCATTCAGTTAAGAATTTCGAGGACAAAATTCTTTTAAGAGGGGGAGAAATGTTGGCCCTTATATTTTTTTTTCTCTAGTTAAGCATTATTTAAATGAAATTTGAGGTTCTGATGGATTTAATTTTTTTGGAGATATTATTATGTCAATGTTAGTAAGATTATGTGACATTGGTAAATTGAATTAAAGTACTAAGGTAATAAGGATGTTCA
>JANJEY010000004.1:52244414-52256203 GCA_024703695.1 Erythroxylum cataractarum | reverse complement strand
TTATTATTATTATTATTATTATTTATTGTTAATAATAATATTATTATTAATTATTATTAATTATTGTTATAAATTTTTTACTTACTTTTTATTATTATTAAATTCATTATTATTATTATTATTGTTGTTGTTGTTATTATTATTATTATTAAGTTATTCTTATTCTTATTAATTTTATTATTTTTATTATTTTTTTTATTATTATTATTTATTGTTAATAATAATAATATTATTATTATTATTAATTATTGTTATAAATTTTCTACTTATTATTTTTAATACTATTAATATTATTTACTAAATTAATTATCTTATTATTATTAATTATTACTTATTATTATAAAATTTATTATTATTATTATTATTATTTCGAGATAGAAACCAGAGTTATGTTGATTTTTTGTCGAAGAAAACATGTTATCAAAATTAAGAGAAACGATGATTTTTTGTTTCTGTAAAACTGTTATGATTTTTTTATTTTTATAAACAAAAAATCGCAACAGAGTAAGCTAACATGTTTTATTTACTTATTTTTCTTTTTACAAAAACGATAACAAAAAAACGGAGAAAAAAAATAGAAACAAACAGCCTCGAAATAATTGGCAGTGTTTTACAGGCCACGTTAATGTTTAACCCAAACATTAAAAAGGACAATAATAATAGTTAACAAATAAATGTTACTAATGGTTTTTTAATTGGGTTAACTCAAAAAACATTTCAAGATTTAAAATTTTCTTAATCTAAGGATTGAAGGTTAAATTGTTATTAAATAGTAGAAACTAACAAATAAAAACTATTAATTTTTTGACTCAATTTATTAATTATTTATTAATTAATAAGTTATTATAAATCAAAGTTTATTTAAAAACTTCATACTTTAAATTACTTAATTTAATTAATTAAACTTTTTAAACTTTAAACCATTTATTTTCAATATGCTTTTTAAAATATTAATTTTTAATCTATTTTGCAGTTCTTGTGGAGCACTTTTGTCGTCCAAAGTGTTTATTATATAGATGAAGGTGGTCCAGGGCAGCGGCTCTCTCTCTCTCCCTCTTTCTCTATCAGATGGAGCAATCGCTAACAATATCAGATCATAACACCGACGCGCTGCCACTTTATTCAAACAAATTATGTTCCAGTGTCCACACGAAATGTCGAATTACCACCCAATTCTACTTTATACAGAAACCGACTACCAAAACAATTTGGCTATAAATAAAATAACAACAAAGAAACAAAATAGCAGAGCATTAATTGCTCACTCTCATATATTTAGACAAATTAGGCTAAATATTTACGAGATTTACAACCCTGAACAAGCTAAATTTGGGGCTGAAGCTGAACCGAAAATGATGTAACAAAATGGTGTTGTTGATTTCTCTCTTTTTTTGTGCATATATATAGACAAATGCTATGCTATATTGTCATAGCATAGAAACTACTTTGACATACATTTTATCTCATAATTTATGGAGAAAATAGTCTATATTACTTGGATCTTTCGCCCACGTATAATGGAAAAAACGGAAGAATTTTGGTGCATTTACGTGTGATTTAACGTCGTATGCAGCCTCTCATGAATGTAATTTGCATCAAGTTCTTTTACCTGTGTCTCTTCTGTGCCTGGACGTTCTGGTTTGCACTTATTAAGAGCTCGGCATAAAGAATCTCATTCCAACTGTCTGGCACGCCAGGAAGACACCAATGGCTGCAGTCCTGGTAGTGCAGGGGCGATCTCCTCTCCTCATCCGATAAGTTCTGCTTCCTATAAATGGATGGATGCCCATCCTTCCTGTAATCTGTCATCCTTGTAACATTCAAGTATGTGACATGAGTTTTCATTCCTCTCAATACTTTCTCCAGCACCATCATCTTTGGTCGATACTCCCTTAGGTACGTTGCATTCTTGATGGGCTCAACTTCGCTGTCACACGCTCCACCTGAGTTCCATTGCCCGCCGCTATATCAAGACATTGAAGAGAGTTTTGAGTTTGATTGATCACAAATTCTAATATAAATGCCCACAATTACAATGCCACCCTCAAAATCTACATCTTGTTGTGAAGGAAAAAGTAATACTTTGAGCAAGAACACGTAACAATCTCAGAAAAGAGGCACTGAATGGAATCAGAGAAGGAATGAAAAGCCAGTCTACCACCAATCTAGAGATTATTAAATTTTCCTATCATACCTGAAATGCGACTCAGAATATCCTCTAAAGAAGACCATAGACTTCAATGGATTTATATTGGCATCCACCCATCTGGCCCACGTTGTTAAAGCCTTTCTAAATGCCTCCAAAACATTCAGTTCCTCGTACACATGGCTCCCTTCTTGGTAGTAATCTTTCCTGAAAACCAAGATTACCAGCTTAGTTGAATTTGTTTGCCAAAGGTAGGGATCGTTAGAGTCTCAACAACATCACATTCAACAGTAACTAAGAACTCACCCTAAGGAAGTTTTCTCATGAGTCCACCAGTGCCCAGTGTTGAATACTATGATATCTGCACCTTTATATTGTTCAGAAGACCTTCCAAGTAAATCAAGTCGAAGTGTTTCCTTAGTTCTTCCATTCTTGTCTGGTACCTCCCATTCTTGAACTAAGAAAGGAGATACAAAGAATTCTACAGTGCAGTCATAATCCTACCCATCATCCACCCAAAAAAAAGAAAAGAATTTACAAGGTTTAGGTATCATCCACACACCAAAAAAAAAAAAAAAAACAATTAGAATGAGACATTGCAAAACTTGCATATTATTAGGTCGAATTTCAATAGCATACCTTAAATATGAAAGAATAAAAAGCTTCCCCTCGAAAATAACTCCTCCCGTGGGCTTCATAAACATTTTTCTGATCCTTTACTGCGCCTTTCAGAATGCAGATCAAGGATTCCCACATATTCCTGTTCAAAGAATCACCCACAAAAGCCAGACGTTTTCCTCTTAACATCTCCAACATATGGGCAGCATTCAACCTATACCAATTAGTCATTGAAGCCAAAAGGCATTAGCAGGATTGTTGTTGAAATCATGAATGGAACTCATTAGCTTATTAGAATCCAAGGAACAAACTAGGAGTTTAAGAAGTAAATCAACTGAACGTGGCAAGAACAAGCCACGGAATTCTTACTAGAGACAAACCCCAAATCCGGAATTCATAAATGATCAAGAATTTCTAGGAAACCAAACATTGAAATTTGGTAATAGACCAACTACGCATACGGTAAGCATTGGAAAGGCTAGAAACTTCGGCCCGGATGAGATCAGATCAAACGTAGATTAACAAGAAGTAGCTAATCTAGATAACTACTTCAACGCATACCTTGGCAAATTGCAACCATAGGGCTTCCACTTGTACTTCTGGTAGTCTTTATCAGGCCGACCATTGCGAATGCAATTGAATTGCTCATCAATCAGTGAACAAGAGCCAGGTTTATAAAGTGGATAGGAATCATCCATCACCCATTCTCCATCAAACAAATTACACTTTGCTAAATCCTGCATCCAATTCTCTACCCCATTGCTCTGTTTTGTCCCATTACTCTGTTTTTTAGACAACGAATCCGTGTAATTTGCTTTCAATCCCTTGTCAGTCACTTCTTCATCTTGATTTTCTGAATATTTCTCCCCAAAAGGACCGGTATTTTCAGGCGATTTGACACTTTGGTTTACAGTCACGGTTGCCTTGGGCGCTCCAGTTGCAGTCTGATTTAGTTTCGAAGTTTCTTCAATTTCTGAATTCTCTGGATTTTGAGTATGGTTGTTACCGTTGGCTAGTTCTTTATTCACATTTGGAGAACTTCTACTGGCATTTGTCTGCGATACTGGAGATTCAGTAAAATTCTCTGCACTCCTAGTTTGATTCTTTAAAGTGGGTACTTGTTTATGCGTGACAACGGGTTGAGATGGGGTGCCATTAGATCTGTCGGTGCTGTTTTTAGAAGATAAGACATGGGGCTGCTGTGAAGAAGGGGTAGTGAAGTTGTTAATGTTGTTGTTGGGAAAGAAAAAAGAGAATACAGAAGAAAAATTAGATCTGTAAGAATCGGAAGTAGTGGTGGTGCTGAAAATATTGACGAACCAAGAAGAAGATGAGTTTGCAGAAGGGCTGAAAGCCAGGAAAGCAGTGAAAACGACAAAAGCGAACATGAACCCATATATTGTTCTTCTGGTTCTGAGAAGTGAAGGTAGGGTCTTGAGGTCTGAAAAGAAGGTTTCTCCGTTAAGGGAGCAGTGCTTTGTGGCTGTATCAGCCATGGATAGATCCAAAGATCTCTCCTTTTGGCTCTTACTCTTTCCCCTTTCACTCGCAGAAACAGAATGAAAGGGCTAAACTGAAAGCTACCAGTAATGTGAGGGTGTTTCGAGTTTTTCAGTGATGTGTGGACTCGTGACGCCTGTCGTCAAAAGATAGAGAGAGCGAGAGAGAAATCTTAGGTTATCAAATATAGAAAAGAAAGGGTTTGGTTCTGGTACAGCAGATACAATAGCACAACTCAAGTTGCCACTTGTTTTCAAAATCGTAGCAGTCAAGAATTTCCAAAGCAAAATTGTTTCCAAATCTTTGTTAAGTTTTATTTTTCTCCCGATATTGATGTGAATGGGTATTATTAAGTTTATCCGGCCTTAAAGGTGCATGCAAATTAAATCAAGGATGATCTGCAATATTTTCGGATAAACGATAAATATTAAATACCAAAAGGGGATGTATTTTCAAACGTATTTATATAATACTATTTGTACTATAATGGATTAGCAAGCAATATCAATTTGTAGTACTATCGGATATTTAAATGACAAGTTGTTTTTTAATCAAACTAGAGTCCTCAAATTGCGTAACACTTTCTTTACGACTTATTCACAAAAATTGCCAAGTTAATAATATGCAAGATAATTTATTACATATAATCACCATCTTATCGCTTAAAATCTTAACAACTTACCCACCATCTTAGATTCAACTAAGATTTCATTATCAAACTTTGATTTGCAAGGAATTTTCGTGATTGCATTTGCAAGTGTCGGTTGAAACGATGGACGCCCCTGACTCTTGAGACCCTAATGCCATTGTTGTGATTGGCAGTGGACAGAGTGTCGTTTATTGGTTCAATAAACGTGGGACGGGATATAATTTTTTTGTCTAATTGTGAGACTCGCATTTATTTATATAGGGCTCACACAAAACTCACATAAATAAGTGGTTAAGATTTATTAGATATAATAAAATACTATAAAATTAGATAGAAAATTTAAAATCGTTTAGGAGCAATTGAAAGAAGGCATCTCCATTCGACCCTACCTTTTTAGATCTATGTAATAATTAACTTGGGCGAGAAATAGCATGCTTTCGTGCCACCCATCCACCAAGGTTCACAATAATTGGGAGTGGGAGTCCGAAAATTTGGCTCAAAACATCCATAGAAAAAGATTTTTAGAGCAACCCCTGTACGTTCATAGCCTGAACTGACTTCAAATATCTGCCTATTATTCTGTCGGTGTTGTATCTATTCATTGTTTCTTTTCTTTTTCTTAAAGAAAGAGTGGAATTGTATTAGTCAAAATCGAATGCGTTTCCATGGTATTTCATGCACGTTGGTCTATCTCTATAGTTTGTGTATTAGTTATTCCAAAAAGTGGGATATGCTGATTAAGTGAACTTTATGCACGCTAGAATGTTTTTTTTTTGTTTGTTTGTTTACACTCCTGAGGACAAAACGAATATTACTATACTCCAAAAGCCAAATAATATCTTGATGTTAATCAACCAACAATTTTTGGGTCATTAGCTTTGAAAGTTGTTAAAATCGAATGATTTAATTTTGAATTTTCGCGTCAAATGAAGTTAATTATTTGTATCTATTATAACTAGATTCACGAGGAAGCTGATTTAAGATGATGAATGAATGGATATGTTATAGATTGTTACAATTTTAATACAAAACATTATTAAAAACGTTATAAATTTGACGGACCGAATACACTATCTTTTAAAGTTAATCTTAGTTTTATTTTTTTACTTGCAATAACTTTTTAGAAATAGCATACGTGAAAATAAGAGTTAGATTATTTACCCCCCGAAAAAAAAAAGAGTTAGACGCACCTATCTTAGTGTTAGGCTCCTGAAAAGTTTAAGTTAATTTTGGAAAGTTTAACTTAATAAAAATGAAAATTGAAGGAGGGGTATCCTAGACTGTGGGGCTCTGTCCTAATTTAGACCCTATCAAGTCCTATAATCAATAAACCTTTTAAGGTTAAATTGGTTTGGGTTATTACGTATATATCAATTAAAGTATAAATAAAATGTACAAAGACTTATCAAGTTCTGGACATTAGAAACTCTTTTCCAAACAAAGAAAATAAAAGAAATGTTTAGGCAATGATGATAATGTTTCATCTCACGGTAATATCAGTGTGGATATCCAAATATCCAATCTAACTACCATAGAACGGAAACTGCATGTTAATGCCCCGAGTCCCTAGCAGAAGGAGCAATGGCTTCTAATTATAGGGTAATAATCAGCAAATAATCATTGAAGCTAGATGTTATGATGACTATACTAAAATGAACAGTTTTCAGATTACTTGCTGAGAATCAAAGTATAATTAAAGCTGAAAAATTAATATAGTACTTAATTAGGAACGGATGAGAGTACTGCTTAAATCACTTTCGTGATATACAAGGTTATTCACTCGTATGATTCTTCTTTTTGATGTGAATACAAAGCTAATTAATATCAACTTATGCATGGCTGAATTGTCTTGAATTTTAGTACGCCATCTTATTGGAGTTTGATTTTTCAATTTGGTCATACGTCATTTTCAGTTATTAAATTAAGATTCTCGTGACATAAATTATTAACAAGTGAAGCATTCGACGCAAGGGAAGAATATTTGTAGAATAAAGGATATAGATACATTATTTTTATCTGAGTTATTTGGATGTTTTGATTGACAAACATAGTATTTACAATCTGTCATTCTATAGACCTCCTAAATTTTGAAAATTATCTAAAATAGAGAGCTTTCTTATAATTACATCACACTTAAATGGTTTTATATGTGATTTTTTCCATATAAAATGATAAATAATTTTGTTACACATAAGGCAATAATAAATTAGTACTTCATGCATTATTCTTTTAAGAAAATTGAAGTGCTTGATCTTTGCTACAAGAGCACTGCCTAAGGCATGAGTACCTTGACAATCATCCCGGAATTAGTTGTTGCTTATTTTTGGCAATTTTGGCAAGTTTCCTAGCCTTATTTTTATCATATCAAAACTTAGTGCGATTATTTTCTTGTATATAAACCTCTAAAATCTTTTGCACATCACTACAATAGACTGATGAATTGGTTACGTTTTCTTTGGAGACTGATGAATTGGTTGCCAAAAGCTACCATTTTGTGACGAATTTACACTTCGTCGCATAAATGATTTGTTGGTGTTAAACAAAAGACGTTGGCAATGGGAAAACATTTTACGACCATTTTTTGATAAGGTCATAATAACAATAGCTTTTAACGACGTTTGTGCTTTTTCGTCATCTAAATGTAATTATTGCACGACGAATGGTGGTCGCGTCAGCAAATTGTAGGGCAAACCAACGTAATTAGACTCGATAAAGGCCAAGCGTCGGGTAGTTGGAACAATTAGTGACATAACAGTTACATTATTGGAGAAGGTCCATATAATTGTAATAATAAGCGACGTTAAAATGAAGTGTTGCAAAATAGTACCTATTGGCAACGATGTGAGTCTTTCATCACCACTGTTTGGCGACCACTTCCTTGAGCGTCGTTGATTGTTACACATATGTCAGACTATTTATTTTATTCATCATTATAACATAGGATATGACAACAATTATATATTTCATCGAAAAAATAAATATGAAATTTATATGTTTGGAAGACTGTTTGTAATGACATTTTTATAATCTATCGTAGTTAACATATTTTTTGTTGTTAAGTTGTTTCCAATATTTAAAGCATATTGTTGAAAAACACATGGTAGGTAATTTAAAATATGAAAATAAATATATTTTGCACATTAAAATATTTCTGAACCAAAATTTTAAATTTAATAAGATAAAAATCATAAATTTAAGTTAAAAAGTACAATTAATCATTAATATTTAGTAATAGTAAAATCATTATTTATAAAATTATGGAAATGGTATCAATATAATATGATGATATATGGTTAGTACTACAAGATTTTAATCAAAAGTTTAACAATTCTTATAGATATAGAACAATAACAATAGTATGCAACCTTACGCCTAAGTAGTACTAAGACTGTTTTAAAAATTGTTACAAACAGGACAATAAATAAAGTTTGAAGGAGATTGCCACTGATACCATCAATAAATGACAATCATATAATTATTTATTTGGATTCCAAGTAACACGAGAGTCAGTAAAGGTAAATGAGTTCTCTATGTCTGGATTTCTAAGAAGGGTCCTTGCACATTCCAAGGCACCAATTGAAATAGTGAAAGATCTTCCCTCAGGTTCAGGTTGTTGACACCTTCTTCCAACAAATTCTTCACTATAACTAAGCTTCTAGAGGATATAGTGAATGAGTCCCCAGATTTAGTAAGGAAGATGACTTGATTACATGAACTGTCAATATGAATTGTTTCACCTAAAACACAGTCAATATAGAACTTACATAGGTTGTTTAGTGAAACCATATAACGAACCCAAATTGGAACACATGCATACTTGATTGACCAGACATAGTCATTAGAATTAACGAATTTTTCAAAACAACCGATTTCCCTAATCCTTTATGGATAATTGTGACATTGCCCCTGCCTATATTTCCATCTATGTTCTTTTGAAAATTCAAGAAAGCTTAACACAATATATAGTATATACAATAAAATGTTCATATATATAATATCTTCATAACAGGAAATGAGATTTAGATAAAAAGGAAAGTGACTTAGTTTGGATGATATTAAAAACCTTGAAGAAGAAGATTCGCCATGGAAAGAAAATGATTATTAGTGTATAAGGAAGGGATTTGTTTTGCATTAGTGTTTTGTTCAGTAAAGACAATTTTGCTACATTCCTCCTAACGAAATAAATTTCCACCATCAGAAACTAGTCGTCATGTCGATATTCCTTGACGAATTATTTTAAATGTTATATTCTGTATAAATGAGCTTAGAATAAAATTCATTATGTTCAATGAAATTTTTGATGACAAGTGAAACTACTACAATTTAGTAGTTATACATCAAGGTGGCAATTGAGATGAAAGTTAGCCTTATTAAAATAAAAGTAATCCATTTGCCCTACCCTTTATATCATATCTAAAATATAAAATTAAGAGTAGATTATTATCGATGACCATGTTCTTGATGTATAGAAATATAATTTATCTATATAAGGTTATATTACTATTATTTAAAAAAATTTAAATACTCTTTAAGATATTTCATCAAAATTTCGCAAGTTGTGCTGAAAGAAACATTAAAGGACGTAAAAAGAAGTCAACCTTTATACAACCAACAAAGGAAGACAATAAATCATCTTTGAATCACAACTAAAAACACAACCTATACAACAAATGCAGAAAAAAGAGCTGACAATATAGACCTAAAGGTATAATCAAAACTCAACACAAGATGGAGGGTTTGAGAATAGAAATAGAAAACAATGCCAACACAGTTAAGGATGCTTCTTCACCGATGACGACCACAAGACATGAGGCAAACACAAGAGTGGGGAGAATGGTTATTGGACTATGAATGTTGATGGCTCACAAGAAAATCAAGAGAGGTTTGTTGTGGTAGTGATAAAAACCTAATACAAAACGAAATTATTTTTTTAAAGGTAAACGATTTCATTTTCGATTTTGTTGAAAGAAATAAAGTACAATTTGTTCAATGTACAAAAAAACCATCGCCAATTTGACTAAGTGAAAAAATTTGATAACACATTAAGTTAATTGGCATATATGATAATAATAATAGTAGTTTATTAAAAATAATTTGAAAAATATTTGATTAAGTTAACAATTTGACCTTATATATATTTTTTATTAATCATTTTATGAAAAATTGTTTGAAAATTTGCATCGAACTTCTTCTATACATAATGTACCAATGGATATTTGGACGAAAAGGTATGAATAGATTGAGAGAGATTTAGTAAGGACTCATTTCACATCTGGTGAGTAATGTTCTGTTTTTTTTTTGTCATTGAACTCGAAATATGTTATACTATCTATGTTTTTAGTTTGTTGTTGAATTGTTTCCATTAGTTGGTGATGATAATGGTCAAATGGTGCAGAAGTTTTGTTGTTGTTATTGAATGAAAGGAAAACAAAAGGATTTGATTGTGTTCTTGAGTTCAATTATGGCTGCCCATAACATGTTTGACAAAAGTCCTCAATAGTTTATTTTGGAATTGTTATGTTGTTTTTTTTACATATGAATGCTTTGATTTACAACGGCTATATTCATCTCTAGTCTCCAAATATATAGTGGAAAATCAAGGGATCGAAAATAGAAGTCCAAAAAGCTAAAGAATTCCACTATTGTTCCAAACTTGCTCTATATTGCTCTTAGCTTGTTTCAAATTTGTATTGAGCATTGTTCTTTCATCTTTATCTCATTATTATTGTGAGTTGAGTGATTAGTGAAAAGTCACTTGTGAGGTAGGATTTGTGCCAGAAAACAAATCAATTATAAGGGTAGCTTGAGCCAGAAATAAAGCGGTGTTGTAAAAGTTCACATTGAACTAAAAAGTGTGCAGTAAAGTGATTTGTCAAATCCTAAGTGGGAGCTTAGGTAGAGGATGTAGGTCTTAACACCGAACCTCTATAAAAATAGTATTTGCTCTACTTCCCTACTCGTTTACATTTCAATTTAATCATTTAAATTATTGTGTTCTAATTCGCTGTTATTTGTAGTACTTGGCGAAAAAGGTTCAAAGATCTATTCAACCCCCTTCTAGATCGTTTACAATTGGTATCAAAGCAGAAATATCCAGGGATGACACACAATAACTTAGTGGAAGAAAGTAACACTAATAATCGCCCTCCTTTGTTTAATGGTACTAACTATTCTTCTTGAAAAAATCCTATGAAGTATCATATTATAAACGAGGGAGTAGAATATTGGAAGATCATCATCTTCGGTCCACAAGCTCCATTGAAAGAAAATGGCGAGGTAAAAATTGAGCTAGAGTATGACGACAATGATTGGAAGCAAGCATACATCAACGCAAAAGCTATGAAATTGATATATTGTGCTCTCAAGGTTGAGGAAAGAAATCGAGTGAACTCATGTAAGAGTGCTAAAGAAATGTGGGAAAGACTTCACATCACTCATGAAGGAACCAACCAAGTGCGAGAGATAAAGATCAACATGCTTCTCCATGACTATGAAATGTTTGTCATGAAGGAAGGTGAATCTATTTCCACTATGCTTGATCGTTTTGCAGAAATCATAAATGGATTAGGCAACCTTGGAAAGCATATGACGGAAAGTGAGAAGGTAAAGAAAATTCTCCGCTCACTACCAAAAGAATGGGACTCACAAGTCACCGCCATTATGGAGTCCAAGGATCTCAATCATCTGTAATTCAACGCCTTGGTGGGATCACTTATCAACTATGAGATCATTCTCAAATCCAGAGGAGGTAGAGGTAAGCCACAAAAATCAATTGCTTTAAAAGCTAATACTTCTTCTTTTGATGAAAGTGATGAAGAAATAGATGAAGAGGAGGAAGACGAAGAGATAGCAATGTACGCTAGAAATTTGAGAAAA
>JANJEY010000004.1:52233892-52244314 GCA_024703695.1 Erythroxylum cataractarum | reverse complement strand
AAGCAAGCAAGCAAGGAGATCCACGATGAAGAAGAGAAGAAGAAGAGCAAATGGTCTTTCAAAGAGGAGCAAATATCGTGGAGCAAAATTCAAAGGAGCTAGGGTTTTATACCCAACAAAATTTTAAAAGCTTAAGGCTTGTTTGGCAATTCCAAACGATAAGGCCTAAATCCAATTTCTTATTCTAATTTCTCTCAAATTTCAAAGGCTCTAAGCAATAATTCCTAAAATCAAAATTATAATTTTCCCGTGCCATTGGACAATCAATTTCGGAACCGAAAAATCCAATTAATCGGCCATTAGGTCATTTCTTTTCCGGTCCAGACCCATTACTCTAAAAATTTAAGAAAAATTCCTAAAAATCCTCAAAAATATACAACACATGATCATACACTCCAATTCCATTTTTCAAACCCCTAGAATTCATTTTTCACTCCAATTCAACATTCAAATCACAATCTACACAAAAATCACAGAATTTCCAATTTACACAATTATACCAGGAATATGTCATACATGTATGTACCTGCATATGCTAGTGCCACAATTACCCATTTATCAAAATATATACATAGAGGCTAATAATGTATGAACATGCCAAATTATGAATGCACAAGTCTAACCCATACCAAATTACCAATATGCTCATCACATCGGTAACGAGATGTTACAATAAGAGCATCCTATAAGCATTTTTCTTCTTAAAAAAATGATTACCAATTATTAAACATCACCTATGATATGTTACAACATCATGAACTAATGATTATCACTTATTAAACATCACCTATGATATGATTTTGATGACATATTATTGCAATAATAGTGACAAGTCCTCTTTTTATCTCTCATTTAATAATTTTTTATATCATCTTCATTATGTCTTTTTTATCAAATTCATTTCTCCATTTTATTTAATTGTAACAAAAGTATCACTAATACAATACAACTTATTTGAAATATGCATGATACAAAAGGAAGATTAAGAAGTAATGTCCACATTTTCTAATTGAAAGAAATGTAAGGTATCATTATTATGCTATGACTAATTTACAGTATGTTTGAGGTGAAAAAAAATGATTGAAGATAATGGAGTTGACACCTACCTAACTATAAGAAAGATAAGAATACTAAAAGGAGCGAATGCTAATATTCTAACCAAATGATCAAACACAAAATAAGAAGTTATTATGCATCCTAATTTATTTGCCTAAATCTTGTAATACTAAAGAATTATTAAATAAGATAGACTTTTGCAGTGAAGCTTCTTAAACATAAAAGAAGAAATATTAGACTTTTTTTTCAACTAACTTAAAGAAATTAACTTAAAAGAGATAAAGGTTTAAAGAGATGATGCCTAATGAATTAGATTGACTTTTAATTTGTTATTAATGCCAAGGATCATGACTTAAAGATTGATATCCATATACCTAGGGTTTGATTGAATTGACTTTGAGTTTGACGTATATTATGATTTGAAGTTAGTTTAATAAATGAATGCTTCAAATTATAAATTATTCTTGGATTTAGGGTTTGGAAATTAAGAGACTAGAACTTAGAAACAATAAGGCGATATGGGTTACATGTATTGAATAGGTTGATTGAATGTGAATATGTGTTAGGAACTTTGTTTTACTACTGCCTATAAGATGTTCGACTAAAGTTCACTTTGAATCTCTAATGTCACTTTTAGATCACAGTCCTCTCAGCCCATCTAATGGTAAGCTACTAGTTTTATGTCCAAAAACTTTAGTTATAAGCATTTTCTACATTTTAAGTCCAAAGACCTAACTCTAAGAACAAGTGTATTATATTAAATATGAAACAGTCTATTTTGTAGGTCATATTTTTATTAAAGAGCGTTTATAATTGTCTAACCTTATTCTTCTTCTTTATAGTCTGCAGTTGTTTATCTATCAAGGTAAGTCATCTAGCTAATTAATTTCTACCATATGTTTTGCTTTAATAGTAGGATTATTTATGTTTGGGTTTTGTGTGAATGCAAAGGAGGTGTTGGTTTTGTGTTGTTGTTTGCAATATTCTTAGAATCAATGATAGTATTTGTGTTTATGTTGTTGTACTAATTAATTGAGAAGTAGCAACTTGTATACTCATGTAAAATTCATAATGATTTGAGGCATAATAAACCCGTAGGATGGTATATATGTTGGAAACCTATGATGTAACTCTAATGAAGCTTATCGGTGAAATATTCCACAAGCTTAGGAGTCATAGCAAGAAGTCTCTTTCTCTATTCATAGGTATAAACAAATTCACATACGTTAGTGTTTGCTTAAATTCAAACTTGGTATAAGAACTTGTATAGATTAATCGAAAAGTAGTAACTTGTATTGATTTATCATTATGTTATATAGAATGAGAATTGCATTTAATAATTTAGTTATTTACTTTTAATTGTTTAGCTAAATGGATAAAAGTTGAATGTCTCATCAGAAATGGTCCACTAAATACGTAGGAGTTAAGAGTTTCATGCAATTTGTAAAAGATCAAATGGGTGATGACTATTGTATTCATTATCTTTGCATAGATTGCTTAAATGTTGACATGCAAAGTCAAGTTGTGGTTGTTGGACCAATAGTGGTTGACAAATTAAATCTCACTTATGTTTTGATAATAATAAAATGTATAGAATTTATTAAGAAATTATTTCAGGTGTTTTGGATTGAAATAAATCTAGAAAGCAATATAAATCATGGTGAAATCAAGAAGGAAGTAATCTTCAACGTGATAGAGACTTAAACATGAAGATTATGGGAAGATCTGAATAAATATATCCGTTGGAGTCAGCACAAGTCGACCAACATACCACAAGTCGACTAATAAATTAAGGATCATCAGATGGGGCTTGAAACAAGTCGACTAAGATGTTACAAGTCGATTACAAATCAAGTGAATAGGAGCACTAGTCGACTATCATGGCACTAGTTGACTGATCGAAGAGCGGAGATGAAACCTACAGCGAAAAACGTTGATACTAGTCGACTATAATAGCTCGACTAGTCGACTATCAGGTAGAGTTGAACAAGATGTGTCCGAATCATTCCTAAATGGAAAGGAAGAAATCAAGCAACGTCCATAAGAAATCATGCAACGGCTAGAAGAGGATTTACAACTGCTAGAAGTGGATTTACAATTGCTATATTCATCTCTAGTATCCAGATATATAGTGGAAAATCAAGGGATCAAAAATAGAAGTCCAAAAAGTTAAAGAATTCCACTATTGTTCCAAACTTTCTTTATATTGCTCTTAGCTTGTTTCAAATCTGTATTGAGCATTGTTCTTTCATCTTTATCTTATTATTATTGTGAGTTGAGTTATTAGTGAAAAATCACTTATGAGGTAGGATTTGTGCCGGAAAATAAATCAATTGTAAGGGTAGCTTGAGCTAGAAATCAAGCGGTGTTGTAAAAGTTCACACTGAACTAAAAAGTGTGTAGTAAAGTGATTTGCCAAATCTTAAGTGGGAGCTTAGGTAGAGGACGTAGGTCTTAGCACTGAACATCTATAAAAATAGTTTTTGCTCTTCTTCCCTACTCATTTACATTTCAATTTAATCCTTTAAATTATTGTGTTCTAATTCGTTGTTATTTGTAGCACTTTGTAAAAAAGGTTCGAAGATCTATTCAACCCCCCTTCTAGATCGTTTACAAAAATGAAGTTAAAAGAATTGGTTTAAGCGTCTTAAGTGTTAATTAAGGAAGATTGAAGTGAGAATAAAAATCTAAGAAAAAATGGAAGGAGAAATATTCAGTGCAAAAGAGAAGAAAGAAGATCACGAGTCGCAATCGTGCTTTTGTTGATGGTCGCGGGTCACGATTGTGTTGAACTAGTAAAACTCACGACAGTGCAGACATTCAACTATTTTTCAGGAAAGGTTTATTCTGAACATCCTTCAATATTTTGTTATAACTTCTTCAGCCGACCTCCAAATGACATGGGACTTGAACCATTAGATTCATAGCACACTAATCTACATCTACACCAAAAATCATAGCCATATGAAATCATTTGGGAGATATTGAGTGAAAAAATATGGAACAGGTCTAACTTGGTGTGCACGGTTGTGCGTTGAAGTCTCACGGCCATGATTTAATTTCATTGGTGTACACGAGTGTGAGTGTTTTGTTACATGACCATGACTCTTGCATAGTCTTGAGTTTATGTTACATGGCTGTGACTTAATTTATTTAGTGGGGTTAATGAATTTTAGGATGAAAATGTTGAGGAGTATTGGAATATGATAACTGGTATGATTTCATTGAACATGCTTTGGTATTTCGGTTATATCTTGATTTGTAGATTTTTAAATGAGATAAATTTTCATTTGGAGTAAACTAGAGACATAGGGATACATATCTTCTGAAGAAATCTAATTATAATTCAGTCTTGAAGACTTTCAATATCTGGATAGAAGTTGAGTAAAGTGTACTGTGTCATAATGAAAATAGTCTAAAAATATTTGGGGAATAACTTTCAAAATACTAAACCAAATTGAATGATTTTAGTGTCATTAGAAAGTTAATACATTGGAGAACATTTTTTTAGAAGGAAGTGTTGCCTAATTGTTTCTTTTACCTTACTATAATGAATATGGAAAATTGATCAGAAAGCATATTGTTAGAAAAGTCTGAAATGAACAATTGAGTTATGAAATTAACTTTACACAGTTTTATTGTGGTCCAATCCCTAAGTACTAATTACATTTATGAGGGTTTTGATATCTGAATGATATGGTGCTAATAATTTTATAAGATACTCGAGATTGTCATTGAACATGCATTGTGCACTTTTGATATACATATATGTGCATAAAGGCATGCCTATATATTTATGCAAAAGTGTGATATTTGTAAATGTGTTTTGCATGATATAGAGGAGCACATTGAACATCAGTCAGACATTATCGAACCATCCAAGCAATAGCATATTGGAGCATAATGTAAGTCAATCTAGATGATTTTTCCTAAGATTGATTGAATTTGTTTAACTTCCAATTATTAACTGTTTGTGATTTGTTTATAAATTTTGTACTTAAAGTACAAGAAGTTAATATTTGGAAATGTATTGGAAGTGTTTTGATTGTTGTGAAATTCTGAATGATATTTGTATTCTCAACGAAAGTTGAATGTCAGACTTAGGTCCAATGATTATGATATTCTAATTGTGCAACACATGTGACTATTATGCATCACATATTCTATATTTGATGCATTTCATTAAATGTATACTCAAATAAAAGTATTGTGACCGGAGTAGCTAGTATAAAAACGTTTATATGTAGAGCTTTGCTATGTGATTTTTTGTTTTTGCACATAGAGCTTTGCTCCATGATTTCTGTTCTGATTAAGCCCAATTGGCCAACATCTGTATATGTGTGTGAAAGGCACTCAGTCGCAACAATAATAATGAAGCTAGAGTCTCATATATATTTGTATTTGTAAATATCTGTTCTAAATTTGCAATGATAACATGTTATGCCATGATAATGTGAGTATTGAATTATTCATGATTTGAATGTATATATGTGAGATATGTGATTTGTGTATTTGCCTTAGGTTAAATCATCGATGATGGTTCGCTCATTGAGTTCGCAAAACTCATATAAATTGCAACGTGACTTTTCAGGTACGAGACAGGAGTCTTAATTTTTAAGATTGAACTAAAGGAACTTTTTGGACTAGTTATGCCTTAGAGGTCTGTCAGCTGACATTAGAAGAGATGTATTTTGTTTTTTTTTTTTAATTCCTTGTCTTATAGAACATGTATAAGGATTGTAAACTCTTGTCAATGAATACAAGGAATGTTTTAATAATTGGCGTCTTGTAATTATATTATATGATGCCATGTATTAAGTTAGATATGTGTTTGCTCTAACATACCATTATCATAGGATATGTACTTGAATGTCCTTGAATGTTCAGGTATATACTATATGATAGTGGGATGTTGCAATGTAGCTCTGATGAGACTTATCAGTGAAAAATTTCATGAGCCTAGGAACGATAGCAAGAAGTCCCTTTCTCGATTCACAAGTGTAAATAATGCCATGTACCTTAATTAATAGTAACTTTTATTGCAACGTAATAGTGAATGAGAAATCTTATTATGTTTTAATCTTCTGGTGGTGGCTCTGTCCATAGGTCCCCGGGTGGAGGAGTCGGGGCTCCGGTTTATTGGGGACCCGATCTTTTCCTGGCCCGCTTACCTTTGGTGCTCGTCTACGATGTTGTTCCTTGTGGTCGTCTATTTTTAGAAGGGGCAGACCGTTACTAGTCTTGGCTAACAATACTCTCTGGAAGGGAGGGGCATACGGCTATTGGGGTGAGGTTTTTGATGTTCCCCTGAAGTGCGTTTTGGGAAAAAGCTTTCGGGAGTTGCGGATTTCTTGACGCTCTCGGCGACTATCCTTGGTGTTTAGAGTGAGGCGACGCAACTCTTTACGCCTCGAGGGAGTTCTGATGGAGTGGGAGCCCTCATTTCTCCTTATCACCAGTAAGATTTTGAGGTTGAGCGATTATTGCTTCTATGGTTCTCTTTCTCTGGATAAGGATGGATGTGCGGCTGGGTGGGAGGTTTTCCGCTTCTTTGGCTGGTGCAACGGTGTCGTCTTGGTTGGCTAGGTGTGGTTTTCCCTTGTAAGGAGTGGTTCACTGATCGCTGCTTAAAACGCTCCCGTTTCCTACTTGTTTGTTGTTGATTATTATTAAGGGTTGCAGCATCGTTTTTGCTTTGTGTGATTCCATGGGGACCTTCATGGCTACGGCCTGTTGCTGATTTGAGCGGGTTTACACAGTGTCGTTCTAGGGGGAATGCTGGCGTTCCAGTGTAAGTTGCGGTCCTGCGTTTATTGAAGGACGCGACATCGTTTTTGCTGTATATGATTCCATGGGGTCCTGCATAGCTATGGCCTACTGCTGATTTGTTACACTGTGTCGTTCTAACGGGAATGTTGGAGTTTAATTGGCAGTATCTATAGTGGGTTGTGTGCTGTCCGGGTGATGAGGACGTGGATGGTGGTTTCTGAATTATTGATCTTAATGGTCTACTGGAGTTTCTACTGTGCCTGGCATTTATTCCCTTGGTTCCTCTTGCATACACACTCTAATAAGTTTGAATGCTCTAGGAACCGGTTGCGATGGACGGCTTACTAGGCGTGCTTTGATATTGTGTTGTTCTCATCTTTTATCTCTGCACGGTGGCGTTTAGTGCCTGGGAGCCGTTGTTCTTTCCCCTGTGGCTAATACGGTGTCGTGTGTGCGACATCCTCTTAGCCTCTTTGGATACTTCCTCCGCTGGGTCCTTAATTGGATTGATCGTATGGGCCCTTTTTTTTGTTGGTCCTCCTCCTTCATGGAGCTGTAGGTCATTGTGTTGTTAATTGTAATTTTATGTCTGCTTTATTTTGGTAGTGTTCGGCTCACTGCTGTTTGAGCTTAACAGTTAGCTTATGTCTCCATTTTTGGCTTCTCTTGGGCTTTTGTTGACTGGGGCCCTGAGCATGTGTACATACCCTATTCTTTTGATAAATATTTACCGTTTATAAAAAAAAGAAATGCACTTAATAATTCAGTTATCTTATTTTATTGTACAGTTATATGGATAAGAGTTGGATGTCTCATGGAAAATGGTCCACTAAATATGTAGGAGTTAAGAGTTTTATGCAAATTGTACAACATCAAATGGGTGATTAATGTCATATTCATTTTCCTTGCATCGATTTCTTAAATGTCGACTTTCAAAGTCAAAATGTGGTATATAATTACTTACTAATCCGAGGCATAGATAAATTATGTACTCCATGGCTTTATCATGGTGAACATTAGGAAGCAAGTTGTAGTAGAAATGGTGGTTCAAGTTATGATGATAGTAATGATAATGATGTAGATGATTGTGATGTTAATGATGATGGTGATGATGAGATTGACGAGATATTAAATGATTATGGGAATTGTAAGGAGACTATGAATGAAACAGGTATGCCTAACATTATTGATAGTAGTAAAAAAGATAATTTTTAGAAGTTATTGAAAGTTGTTTAAGAAGAATTATATCTAGGGTGCTCAAATTTTTCTTAACTATCTTTTGTTGTCAAGTTGTTGCATTTGAAGGTCTATAATAAATGTAGTAACAACTCCTTTGACATGTTAATTAACTTATTGAACGATGCATTACCTGTTGGACCCAAATTGGTCAAATCTTACTATGATTCAAAGAAATTGTTAAGGGACCTTAGATTAGGATATATTTCAATTTATACTTGTAAGTATGATTGCGTTCTTTTTTTAAAGGAAAGTAAAGATCTTCAGGAGTGTCCAATTTATGAACATCAAGGTGGCAACTAGATAATGGGAGAGGGAAAAAGATACCGAATAAACTCTTGCAATACTTTCCTATTAAACCACAATTACAAAGGCTTTTTATGTTAACAAAAACAAACTAGATATAAGGTGGCATAAAGACAAACACATTGATGATAATATTATACATCATCTAGCATACTCAATGGTAAGGAAATAATTTGATAGAAAGTTTCCATGGTTTGTATAGTATTTTCGTAATGTTCGACTTGGATTAGCTCAAATGGATTTAATCCTTTCGATAATATGAGTACTTCATATAGCATATGGTCGATAATTCTAGTGCCATACAATTTACCTCCATCGAAGTGTATAAAGGAGCCTTTTATGCTATTGTCTTTGCTTATTCTAGGACTTACTACTCCTGGTAAGGATATCGATGTATACATGCAACCATTAATTTATGACTTAAACAATCTATGGGAATTTGGATTACAAACTTTTGATGTTGTTCAAGGTCAAACATTTGTAATGCATGCTTGTGGAATATAAATGATTTCCTAGCTTATGGGAATTTGTCTAGGTGAAGCACTAAAGGGTTTATGGCTTATCCTATGTGTAACCATCAAACTTATTCAATTAGGCTACAAAGTAAAATATGTTATATGGTCATTATTGTTATTTGGAACGTAGGAACATATGAAGAAGAAGTAAATTGTTTAATGGTAAAGTAGAGTTAGGTGAAGCTCCATTGTAGTTGTCCAGTGATGATATTATTTACCAGCTATCACATTTAGGTGACATTACACCTGGCAAACACACAAGTAATAGAAAGTGAAAGAGAAATGATGTTGAACTCAATTAGAATAATAAAAAAACCATATTTTTTAATTTACCATATTGGAAGGAATTACTATTAAGGCATAATCTTGATATGATGCATATTTAGAAAAAATATATTTGATTCGATTGTAGAAAATGTGATAGGAATTGATGGGAAATTGAAAGACACAATTAAGGCTAGACTTTCAATTGAAAAGAAGAGATGATTGGTCATACATTATTCCCCCTGCTTGTTACAACATGTCAAAAATGGAGAAGCAATCTTTCTATCAATTTCTTCAATCAATGAAGTTTCTTATTGGGTATGCATCAAATATAGGTCATTGTGTAAATGTTATAGAGGCAAAAGTATTATGGTTGAAAAGCCATGATTGTTATGCACTTTTGTAATGATTACTTCCTGTTGGAATATATGGGTGTTTGTTGAAGGATGTGTCTATAACTTTAGGTCAATTGAGAGTTTTTTAAGCAATTATCTTGCAAGGCACCCAAAGTTGAAGAGCTTGAAAAAATGAGAAAAGACATAACGTTCATTCTATGTAAGCTTGAACTAGTATTTCCCCCATCTTTTTTGATGTTATGGTTCATATGGCAATTCACTTACCTTATGAAGCAAAACTCTATGGACCGGTTCAATTTCAATGGATTTTCTCGATTTGTATTAACTTTCACTTTTTTAAAAGTTATTTTTTAGTAATAATTCCTAACATTTTACATTTTATTCAATTTTTATGCTCTCTTAAGCATTATGTACATAATAAAGTTAATTTGAAGGCTCTATTGAATCTTATATACCAAATGAATGCTTGACATTTTGTTCAATGTAGTTAAGTGATGTGGAACAAGATTTAATAAAGTACAATGTAACTTTGATTTTGATGAAGTGGGTGGGTTGTCAATTTTCTCCCAAAAGGTTAGGCAACTTAGTGTGGGTAAATATATGGAGTTAAATAAAGATGAATTTCAAATCACCCATTGGTATATTTTGAACAATTGTAAGAAAGTCAATATATATGTGGAGTATGTATATTCCTTTTGATTCAAACAATCATATTAAAATTTTGTTGATTGAATCTCATTTCCTTGTGGTCATTTACTTTTTAAAATAGAGAGCACAAAGAGTTCAATCACAGCAAATGGATTATTAATGTTGAACAAAGACATAAGCTGAAGTTTGTATCATTGTTGGACCCCGAACCTTGAGTGATAATTTGACTTAGTAATGTGAATGATCAAGTGGATGAGTTGATTGAAATTAAG